>JAQGAW010004730.1:0-10534 GCA_034698025.1 Phthiracarus crinitus | reverse complement strand
AGACAGACAGACAGACAGACAGACAAACAGACAGACAGACAGACAGACAGACAGACAGACAGACAGACAGACATTGTCAAATCCATGTATCTGAAAGGTCAGATAAAAAATGTAATATAGTGATTATTTTGATAAATGTTCTAATATCTATAAAATGAATCAATTAAATGCCATATTTAGTTGTAACAACTGGTGTCAGTGTAAGTGGGAGTAGTAGTACTGGTTGTTGGTTGTGGTGATCGGGTGGTAGTGGTAGCTGTAGAATACCCGGTAGAAATGGAAATAGTAATGATTTTTGTTTATAAAAAATAGATTACAGTTAAAAACGATAATATATAATATACTGGTACTTTTTTAGATGGTAATAATGGGAATGCTGGTAAGAGGTGGACATCCGAAAGCCAAATACGCGCCACGCAAAACAAATTCAATGGAAAGATGAGCAGTAATACAACGTGCGATCACGTGGGACCACATAGAATCAATGTGAAAAAAAGTTATTGTTTTAGTTAAATAAATCAAATATTTTGATCATTTTAATGTGAATCAAACTCTTTCAGTTACTCATTGAGTTAACGCAAAACGCATTTATAGAATTATTACCATTTATAGGTTTTACTCCATTATTATTAAATTTTATAAAACAGTAAGTAATTTTTAAATAGAATTTCTCATAATTTCTAATATAGCACTTTTATTATTATTAACAAATTTTTAATAAAATTTGAATCCTTATGAAGAAAATATGAAAATATTTTGTGTTCTTCAATGCAATAATTATTAAAATGCATAAAAGACTCGTTATTAGTTTGAAAATAGTTTTATGGTTTTTCCATATAATAGTTAAACCAAATCAAACCAACCCATGAATTAAGGGTTAAAACCATTTATAAAGCAAACTGATAGCACCATTAGTTCTTATTATTAAATCTTATAAATAATTATTTTATAGTTTGATCAAAAGATGGCAGAATTATGTATTAGGTTTATATTTGTTGCTATTAGTGATATGTAAACACGTGTTGATTGTGAATGTATTTATTGAGTGTTTATTAACCTGAAAGTGTGATGTTAACGATACACATTTAACATTATATTTGATTTAAATTATAAAATACAATATTAAATATGAGTTCAGTAATTAAATATAGTAATAGAGAAAGCTTTGATAGATTTGGTGATGATTTATGTGAATTAATATTAAGTTATTTATCAATCAGTGATTGTTTTGCATTGCAATGCGTTAACAAACAATTCAATCATTTAATATTTAATAAACAATATAGACTCGCATTATGTGATACTAATATTGGTATTGTTTTGCCTAAAATGTTGAACATATATCAAAATTCAATAATTGAAGGCTTAATAATAAGTGAAGACAAATTTCAATATAAATCAACGATAAATATTAATTTATTAAAATATGTATTGAATAAGTGTGCGAATATTAATCATTTAATTATCGGTGGATTTTGTATTACCGATGATGTAATCAATTTAATAAGTGATACGTTTAAACATATCAAATATTTTGTTTTATATGATAAATTCAAAATTTCACTCAATGTTTGGAAATGTTTTGTTGAGAAAAGTTTTCAAAACTTGGAATCGATTGCGATATACGAAACATTTGGTGTAGATTTTGTGTCATCAGTCGTACATTTATGTCCGAAACTAAAAACAATACATTCTGATTGCGTTGATCTCTACTTTGATCCACGTTTGACAAAAAATCCGATTATTTGCACTAATATTGAAAAATTCAGTCGTTATCGTATACGACATGAAAGGTTTATAGCATTTTCTGATCAATTTAAACATCAATTGAAGTCATTTAATGCTATCATTGATTACGATTCAAGTTTTAATGTAAGCAAAAATTTGCCAAAATTAGAAAATCTCGAATATCTTTGCTGTTGCTTTGAAATCGATAATTTTAGTGATAACGACAACTATGACTACAATTGTATTGAATTATTAAAACAGATTGGTTTGAAATGTTTGCGTTTAAAAGTATTAGAGATCAATAAAATGGATTTAACGATAAATAATGCATTCAATGTTGGCTTTCAAATGATTCAAAAATTAATTATTAGTAATTGTAAAGAATTCCTAAATTTTGAATTCTTGAAAAAATGCGTTCATTTAAATCATTTACAATTAAAAAATGACTCGTCTGTTGTAAATGGAAATGAGTTTGAAAATATTCACGTATTTATACCGCAACTAAAATATATTGATATCTTCATTACTGGCGTAACAGAAATGCAAAAAGAGGTGGAATCAACCAAAGTAAATAAGAGCGCAACAATCATAAGTCCTGCCACACCAGAAGACGGTGACGAAGAGATAGAGGAAGCAGTAGAGACAGTAGAAGATTCGAAAAGAAAGAAAAAACAAGGTGAGGCAAATCAAGGGGATCAGACATCTTGGTTAAATGATAATTTATTCAGATTCGAAGAATTCCAAATGGGTGATAGAGACCACAAGCGTTTAATGGCCGAAGAAGTGATAGAAATAACTTTCGGATACAACTTAGCAAAACAGGCAGAAATGTGGGCAAAAATCCAATGGTTTAAAACCGAACCAGACTAAAACACCAAAGAGGTCGAGAAATTACGGCACTCCATGGAAATCAAGCAAAGATATTAACGGCTGAAGATTCATAAATATGGAGGAATGCATTAGACACCACATGAAAAATGGCATAACACGAGCAGGCAATGAAAGACATAAAGAACGAGGGTATGAAAGTTGCATTTAAGAGATCGCAAAAGAAAAGAAGGCAATTACTCCCATTTGAATTATGGCCACGAGATAGAAGAGTCGAAGTCATGGGCTACGACTATAAATATAAGAATATGTTACCTCGTGGTAACAAACCAATGCCACCATATGTCCAATTGTCGACCTGCGGCCCACCAATGAGTTATCTTACCAGACTTATGAGTCTGACAAGATTTGCGCTGTCAAAATTGAGAGAACCGGTGCAAAAAGACCAAATTTCGGATCATTGTTGTATACAACAATGCAAGAAAGAGAAAGCGTTCGGCTGTTGGATGTGCATAAATCATAAAAAGGAAAACTGCATTTACCACTTTGTATGCTATGATTGCCTTTATAGAGTTTACGGTTTCAATATTAAAACGAACGTAATGTACTTCGACGCGAACAAATACGTGTGCTTATTCTGCAGCATATGGCCATGTCCAATATGTAAAGGATGCGAAGAAATAAAAATGTTTGATATGGTACCGGAATCATATCCGGACTTCACGGGAAAAATGAGTAAAAACACCCATGCCAGAGGTGGAACAACTCCAGAATTGCTATTCAAGAATGAACAGTTTTGGCTCGACTGCGATAAAACTCATAACTCATCGATCCCACCATTCTTATTATCAATGCGGTCATAAGCCCAACATCTAAATCCATACCAACACGAAACAAGAAAAAACGAATTACTATGTAAGGCTTCTGGTAGCAAAACTAAACAATCAAAAAAGAGAAAATCAATTAAACGAAAAATGATCACCTCTAGTGAGGATGACGAGGACATAAAGCCGATATATATGCATCAATTAAATTATTTGAGACAACCATTAACAAGCGGTCGCGAAAAAGCAACGAAATCATGGGGTGTGACACAAGTAACACCATAATCAAGTCATAGATCGACGCGCAGTAATTCAGTAGAGATAATCGAGGAAATACCGGCCAAACCATTAGACCAAACTCAAACCGAAAGAACTCTCAGAGCCATGAAAAGAGAGAAAGAGTCGTCAGCAAATGAATCAGCAAATATAGCCAACGAAACTACAAAACAATTGTTAGATGCGATTAATTCTAGCAGTACGAGTGTCTTAATGGACAAAATGTCAGCCGAACATATAAAAAGACTCACAACTGTGAATGTTAATGTTATAACACCACCGAAAGCACCAGAAAATAAAATGTTAACGCCACTAAGAAAAAAAAACGGCAAACATGGTTCACCAATGGGCACGAAAACAATGCTGAGCGAAAGAAGATTAGAATTAAAAGAAATACCTCTATCATTGATTAATTTGGATAACGAAGAGGAGTTCAATATTGAATGGCCGACAGCTGAAAACTGTTGCAAAAATATCGAAAATGAAGAATCAGAATCATTGCTAAAACGAGTCACACGCAACAAAAAAATCAGTACAGAGAAACTATCCAAAGAATTGTTGAAACGCATAACAAATCAGAGAACAACACCGAAATCGATCCGCGATATATACCAATTTGACTGCACTAATTTTGATGATGTGCTAGAATTCGCTAATAAAGTAAAGTAGAATCAGGAAATAAATGCCTATTACAGACAACTACATCAGCTATAAATATTACGTGAACTTTCGGACAAAAATGGCAAAAAACTTGGCGAATCGCTACATAACGACGTGACGTTCGTCACCGAATTAGACGATGTCATATCAAAATTTTACTAAGAACTGCATCACGAGAATAACAATATTAAACAAGCACTAGTGTTACCATTCAAAGTGCTAATAAATTTATTCGCAAAATGGATAATTATCGCCAAAAGAGAGCAGCAGCTGTTCAAACAAGCAATCACAGCATATGACGCCCTCTATGAAACAGTGCTACCATATGGCGGCATAGACGACTTCGTTTACACTCATCATAATAACGTTTTAAAATCTAAAGACAAAAATTAAAAATCCTGTGCCACGATTCCCAAGCAATACGAATTATCAATTCGAAATTTTAGAGTTTCAAAAGATAGTAAAGCGATACAAACCTCCAAACGAAGAAATGAGTCGACAGACACCGACATAGAAAGGATCAGACTCTGGTCCGTCTAAAAATTCGGAGAAAAGAAAGGTCACCATAGCATCGGCGGAAGAACACAAAAAAAAGAAGACACTGTCGAAAGAAGAAGCGTTCATCGAAATGTTGCTGAGAATGGGCAAAGTAGGCGAAAATAACCCAAACTATGTCCGAATAACGATTTTCAAACGAATAACAAACACATCTTACTTAATATCGAAAAGCATGAACAATCACGACACATCAAAAGCCGAATTAGTACACGTTGATCGCATAAATAAATTCACTGAAAGATTCGAACGAGAGGACGTGGTACTAGAAGATGGACTCGAAACGATTGACGAAGTAAGCGATCAAATAGGAAACGATCGACAAAATACGCCCAAAGAAAACGACAATTTGGAAAGTATTGGTCGCCCGAAAAGATCGATAACTAAACCAATTCGTTTTAGAGACGCCTGAAATTACTAAAAGAGGAGTATCAATTCGAAATAAAAAATTAAAATTTAACAATTTTGTTGTCACACTAAATATACCGATAATTATTTATTACCCCTTAGTGCGATACACTGTATTAATTATTTTTCTCTATTATTTAGCCAATAAAATTAATTTAAAAATAAACGATTAATTCTTACACCAGCGCGATAACCATTCACTATAAGAAAGTGAGAACAGTGTTAAGCTCACGTAAATATAATTAAGTATAAATTAATGTGATTATGAAAACAGAATTTTTCCTGATATCACAACTAACCGTACGAGTGGTTAAACGCGAAGCGACACTCGTATTAATAATAAGGCTGTCTAAACCTTGAATAGGCGAATGTACAGACATGCCACCAATTTATAATAAATTTTCGGTCACAGAAGTAACTCTCAACAGAAGTTGAGTGCGGGTCAAATAACACTAAACGTGTGATGACATTAATTATAATGAGCACTGTTCGTCACATGGCCACTTCTTGTAGTCGTATATGGAGCTGATTAACCCAAAGAAATGACGAAACTCGGGTGGTATAACTAACAGTTTGTCCAAAACACAGATAAGATAGAGTGCACTTCAACAAATCCTTTGGTAACACATTAAAAACTCAACACATCACATCACGAGGCATGTATATAAACGCCATTGAATTCAAAAACAGCTGTCATGAAAACACTCAAACTCACGTGAATTACGGAAAGCTAAGTAGCGCCACATATGAACGGTATTCACAAGTAGTAAGTGAAACACATTTAATGTAAATAATAGAAGTATTGCATACACATGTAAATACAAAAATTCAAGGTTGTATATAATAAGTGCAACGAACTCTTACTAGCCCCCGATCTGTAAAGTAGCTCATACAGAGCTTTGTAAATAAACACTGAAAATGCAATGCGTGTAAACCTTAAACTGTAAATATATGACATAAATATACTAAAAGATTTATGCATAAAAGCTGAACCTATAAACAACTCCCGCTCACGTTGTATGTGAATAGAAAATTTTTCTCAAATTTCGATTCCACTGAAAAACAGTAATAATATTTAATTACTTTAGTTATTGCAAAGCAATTATAATAGCCATTAGTTTTACAACTGACTACTTGCTAAGCGAATTGTCTAAAACTACGAAACGGTACGATTAAAGAGAAAACGGTATGCAATCTTAAAAAAGTTTTCGATACGCTTGAATAGCCGTAACTTAACAAATTACTAGTTAGTCAGTAGTCTTTCTGGACAATAACTAATAATTGTCATAAGACCACACCTTGATTTATATGAGAAGAGTAAACGAAATTTCATTTTTTTAGTAATGCTTATTACAGACTTATTACTCGCATTAGACGCCAGTAACTAATATAGTCTGACCAAAATACGATTGCAATCCGTTCTGTCTTATAAAACTCTTTTCCAACTTTATAAAACTCACAGTTCTATCTCTACCTTCAAACACTAACAATTCATAGTTACATAAAGAAAGTGAGTAATGAGAAAAAGCTATCTAGAAATGGAGAAAATAATCATCGAAGAGTTTGACGATTTAAATGTGCGTCACTTACCAAACTGGATGTATGATATGGATGATATCAACCATAGAATCAATGATATCTTCGCAATATATGCCAATCACATACCAATTCACAACATCGAGACTACTCTGAGACTCATTAGAGATGGAAACTCGACAATGATGGTAAACGAAATCGCAGGCTTTAGTAACCAATTCAGCCGTTTTGATAGTCATGGCGTAAAAGGCAATGCTTCAGTTAAGGTTCCAGTGTTGGACACTGTCTCACACTTACTAAAAATGGATTTGTTCAGAATACTTCACCAGATATGTGAACTAAAACTCTACAAACAAGTGTGGTGGTCAAGCCCGATCGGAAGGGAAGGACTAACTCGTCAAATCGTCCATTGGAGTATTTCGATTCGCAACAAAAATAAAAATTACTTCACGTTGGAATTTATTAGAGATGCAGTAAACATCATTCTATATGCTCTCCGAATAAATGACAAATCACGCATTGAAACTATTTTAGTACGCCTCAATGAACACACATCATACCTGTCAATAAATGAGGATCGCAGAGACATTATTGATTATTACATCTGAAATCTCAATCGCGGAAATCTATTAAGTCTCCCAATAATAAGTGACATGGCATCTTCTCCACGCACTAAAGCAGAGAAGAAAATTGTGTTCCCAACACACGAATTCGAATACGCCACCATAACCCCAAGAGATGTAAACGAGAGCTCAGGTAGTGGCACATCAGCGGTCAAAGAAAAACCACATCACATGGAAGCGCGTTATAGGGAACCAATTTATAAACGAATGCTAGGTTTTCGCTCCAAATCAGAGGAAAAGAGAGCTAACAAAATAACAATGGCCGAAATAGCAACAGAAAACGAGATGGAAAATACTGAGACTGACGAAGAGTGGGCGCGAAGTCTCAGAGAATTCAAAGAGAAGAGAAGAGCGGAGGTTAGACGAGCTGCGAACAGAGAAGAACCAGAGTCAAGCAGAGTAAACAAACCATCACAAAGCAATCGCGAAAGAAGTCCACTCGAGGACAAAAAGAAAGAAGAGAAATAAAAAAAACCTCACATACACCTTACCAAACAAAAATTATTCGAAACTTTGAAAATATAATCAATCAGCATTTAATCAATAAAAACCATATATATCATATTAATTGGTTTATTGTTATGACAGCTTCTATATTAGAAGCAGCAATAAGAAGCTGTAAGAAATAAGTAAACTCTTTACTATAGAAATTGTGTAGCACTATATTTGTATATAAACAAAGTTTGTTTTGTTTTTTATTTAAAATACCGAAAAACTTACAAATTTTTTAAAATTATCAAAATTTTTTATGATACAGGACTAAATTCTAAGCATTTTGGCTGAAATGGAATTTTGAAAATTTGTACATAATTTAAAAAATTTAATAAATTTGTAGGATTCAATGATAGCGATTTTGTTTATTATTAAACTTATGAGAATTCAATAAAATATTTTGATAACTTTTTTCTAAATAGAAATTTTGACACTATTTATGTTAAGAATAAGTTTGAACATTTTTAAGTTTCTAGAATATTTTTGATTGTGTTAAACTAAAGTTATTGGATTTTAATCATTTTTTGAATATACCGAACTCAAAATGTTATACTACTACTAACTTTTTATTTATATTCAATTATGTCTAGACATTAGGTTTTTACATAATTTTACAACTTTTTTGTCGCTTTTTGGGACCAAATTTTTTTGAAAATGACCTAGACTTTACGCTCTACAATAATGACACTTTATGTCTTGATCTTCTTCATGAACATTCATTAAAATTACTTTGAAATTTAGTTTTTTATTACAATATTCGAGTAAACATTTTTTATTTATATATATCAATATATTTGCATAAATAAACAATTTTTGGAACTCCTAAATCTCGCAGGAAAAATGTGAATATATTGCTTATTCTATTTTTGAAGCACTCGAACCTTCATTTTTTTAATTCTAAAGAATCTATGGATTTATTTCTACTTATCTTCACTCATGCTATCAATAATGCAATAGTTTCATGAGATTATTTTGAGTACCGTAATATTATGCTACATTTATTAGTTTACAATTTGCTTTGGTTACGTAACAAAGCTTGTTTTATTTTTTTTGTTTAGCACTATTTATAAGTATATAAATCTTACTATTCTCTGTGATCTTTGTTTACATTTTTGTTAACGCGTGATACGCTATCTCTTATCATGCAATCAATAATAACATTATTGTTTTTGCACAACTTTTACAGTTGACAACACATAGAGTATAATAGAGGACAGTGTTTTAAATGTGGGCAGCAATCACCGCGGGTTACCGGGGGTTTCTCTTGTGCTATGAAAATCTCATGATACTACCGTTCGGATGAATTTCGCGGCACACTTAGTTAATTTTACTAGTTTGGACTAATAAATCAAATTTTTCTTTATTAGTCCAATCCTTAGTAAAATTAATAAAAGTGTGCATCGAAATTCATCCGTACGGTATTACTTGATTTCAATGTTAATTCATATTTATCCCTTCAGTTCGCTAATCTTCGTTTTTGATACGAGTGTTTATGTTTTATTATTATAATGTTATGAGTGTTCCAGTTTAAGCATTTTTTAATATAAATAAAAACAGCAATATATTTAAATTACTTCAAATTACGTCATTTACTGTATCTTAACTATCGTTTATTTCTAAGCTATAAACACGTCATTTAAGTATTTATTGAAATAGTCTTTTTGCCAAAATTTTACTCAACGAATTTTCGTAAAAATAAATAATACAAAATTTCTAAGCCGTCAAACTAACGATATTCACTCAAATCTGAATCAATTTTAAAATCTACCGTACAATATATCATATTTAAGTGCTCTTAAAAATAATTTTTTTTATTCATTATTTATATGATTAAAATTTGTTACTTAAAAATTAACGGTAATCTTTGTATTCAATTTTAGACTAAAAAAATATTCGCATAAAAATAAATCGTTAAAACAAATCGTTAAATACTGTACACATAATGTTCGTTAGTTGTCGTCATAAAAGCTCATAAGCTTACAGTAATAAAAACTAAAATCAGATTTTACATTAAATAAACTTACGCTAAAATATTCACAGCAATGAAGTGCGCAAACATTTTAATATTCTCTATAAATGGATGATACAAAAATAAAATAATAAATAAACAAATCAAGAAAAGAAGAGATTAATTACGCGAAGCCTTATTCTGAACTACATATACAATTTTTAATACAATGGAAGCAATAATAATATTATTAATAAATATACCGGTATATTGTATAGTATTTACGATAAGCTTATATTAGATTATTTATAGATTATATTATATTATATAAGAACACACGACAAAGTTATGAGAAAAATAAATAAAACAATTCGAAATGGAAAACCTATTTAAACAGTCTATAAGATAAGCTTATAATATGTCTATGTTTAGCAAAAATTATTGATTTCGAAAAATATTTAATGCAATCCATACGATCCCTTCTCATGAATATCACCAGTTCTAAGCTTTCGTTGACGAATAACGTTCGGCGAAACTACTTTCCGATCATAAGCCCATCCAATCTTAGCGAACAGATCGATGAAAATAGTGGTCAAATTGAATCTCCATCCGAGTTCGCTCGCAGAATAATCCCACGGAAACGTGTGGTGATAATT
>JAQGAW010004729.1:0-10535 GCA_034698025.1 Phthiracarus crinitus | reverse complement strand
TTTGAAAGGTGTTTTGAATTGAATTATTTATTAATATATATTTTGTTTAAAATGATAATAGGGTATAATATATATTTATACCATATAAAAAATTAAAAGATAAAAATTGGTTGTATATAAAATATAACTTGGTTGTCTTATAAATTTTAACTTATTTAGCTTATAATAATAATAATATGTGTGTGTTTTTACACACTATTAAAATCTAAAATACAAAAAAACTACAAAACATTTAAAAAATAAAATATAATCTATTTAATTTTACGTCTATAAAGAATATTTAAAGAACAAATGGATATCTCTAACATGATTATGAAAATTCAAATAAAATAGAATGAATTATTTATATTAAAAATTTTTAAAAATTATTCTGTATTATTATTTATTATTTAAAAATGGCAAAAATATCCTTTAAAACGAATAACGTACAGTTTAAATGATAACAATTTCTTTCAGTAATAATTTATATTTTGATTAAAAGCTAAATTATTTAATAATTTATGTATTAAACTATAAAGGTCAAGCCTGCTGTTATCAATGTTATAAATGAATTTAAAAATTAAATAACTTGTTTAAATTAAAAGATAAAACATTTTTGCAAGTTTAAGTTAAAAGTTAAAGGTTTTATTCAACCATTAATTGATGTACTTCTCTATGAAATAATTTAAATAAAAATATAGAAATATTGTTTTATTAGAAGTAGAACTTAATTTTTAAGATTGAAAACAAATTAATAGTTAACTGATTATCGCAAATAAATAATCTTAGATAAAAAATTTAGGGAAAAATTTAAACTATATAAATACTTTTATCACATCTTATAATTTGTAAAATTATTAACAAATTTTAAAATAATATTTTTGTTTTTAATTTTTTTGAATTTCGAATTGAAAAAATATGATCAAAAAATGTTATTTCTAAATCTCTTTTGGAAAATTTTGCTACAAAGGATTAAAACTTTATAAAATTTTGAATTTAATTTAAAGATATATAATTCCTAAGTAATAATGTTTAATATTTCTTTACAAAATAAAAAAATATTTTCTTTACTACTAAACTGAACACTTAAGTAATAAATTTGAGTAATCCTAAAAATAGTGTGTTCTTTGATACTATTAGTATTTTTTTTAGGTTATTGCCTAATCTTTCAGCTAATTGTCTATAAAATAAATTTAACCCTTCACTGGAACATCGGGATAAAAATAGACCCAAACACACTTTACGCGCTTATAACTTTATTACTATAAACAGGGAACTTATGCAACTTTAGGTATTCCTCAATTGACATATCATTAGAGTTTCATTAATTTTTAGTCGAAAAATCTCTTTAGGGAAAAATATTATAAACGTTCCAAGAGGATAGGGTAAATTTCTTACCCCAATCTACCGTAAATGGATGGCAATGCTTTTCAATACGTTATCTCCCTTTAAGTTAGTCTTTTCAGTATAAAATTGTGCGTATATGCATAGTTGTGCAGTTCATAATACGTGATGTGCAAAGCACTGTTTGAAGGCATAAAAATTTTTTATCCCATTGTAACCGTAGTGTTATTTTTTTAGGTGTTCCAGTGAAGTGTAAAAAAGAGATGAAGCAAAATATTTGATCAAAACTTATCTACACTATCTAAACCGAGCGAAAAAACATATTTATCAAATTTTACGATTACAGTTCGTTAGCAAAACATTTTTTCCTTTTCCCTTCTATAAATAAATATTTGTTTAACTAATTTCGTACCATTGCCTTTTCATTATAAAGCATAGAATAATATTGTCATTAAATACATTTTATTCTTAAATTGATAACAAATAATCCTGAAATCTTATTTGAGGTCGTTTCGAATAATGAGAGTCAACTCCTTAAATAATTTATTTTAAGATAACATACGGAGAAATTTAAAAATTATTTTTTCGCCAAATATACATTGATATTAATACAATAAACTTATATATTTTACATAGTATATATAAAATACTTATGAAATGCAATATTTAGTGATATTAGACAAGTCTCATAAATAATTTAATATAATATTTAAAGGTAATATGTACTATGTTTTTCGTATCTATATTTATATTTGTATGTTTATGTTGTTTTAAACAATAGATTATCGAATTCTATAATATTTTTAGCATAACTTAAAATATTTTAAGCCTTTTTAACAACAAATTTTTAGACTTTAAAACACCTTTTTAGCTTTTTAAAACGCATTCTAGTCCTATTTTAAACCCATATTTATTCATTATTATCCATTTTTAGCCATTTTAAAGCCATTTTTTTGCCCAAATTAAGCCAGCCAGATAGGAGTCTTCAATAATGATTATTAGAAGATAGGAGTCTATTTTTTAAAAAAAACCCTTAATAAACATAGAGAAAAATCAAGTTTAAATGACTTTCGAACAGTTTGACCTAAAAAGTGTTAAAAATTATTTTTTCAAGTTTTAAGTGTTAATAACTTTAGGAAGATTAAAAAACTTAATTTTTATTATTAAAGCCTAATAATAAATTTGTTTCAATCTACATTTATTATCACAACTAAGTTAACTAAAATAAAAAATATTATCAAATAGTGTTGTTAATCGTAAATTTTTAAAAAAATTAAAAATCAAATATAATTAATTTTAATATACTTACAACTTAAACGTGTAATGTTATTCATAATAACATTTCCTTTTTATGTAAAAATTGATGAATAAATGCTCTTTTATAAAATAATTGCAGATATTCTTTATTAATAATCAAATATTTTCTATAATAAAAATTTCTTAATTCATATTTTATAATATAATAACTCTTCTTAAAAATCATTACATTAATAATATATTTGACCATAAGTTGTATATATTAAATGATTACTATTTAACCAATGAGAGTATTTTGAATTAAATTTAACTCAAAATCCTTGACTAAATATCATGAAATATATCAAATTATCTTCTTTTTGTAATTAATAAAATTTTATGAATATAAATAGATTGTAAATTAACACAAATTAATTATTAGTTAAACGTCAGTTTTTGTGGAACATCGGAAAAAATAACACAACAGGTACAATGGGATAAAAAAGTTATACTGCCTTTAAACTGTGCTTTACGCATCACGTTTTATAAACAGCACATATGTGCATATACAGTAAATGTTATACAGTAAAATCTAACTTAAAGGGGAAAATCGTATTTTAAAACATTGCAATCCTCTTATGTTACTTTGGGGTATCAAATTTACCTTATGTAACTCAATCTCATAGCAAAATTTTCAATTTAAAGATTATATAAAGAAAAATTAATGACATATTATGGACCTTAATAGAAGAATAAATAAACTCCCAAAAATAAAATATTTGTATTTAAAAAGTTATGAGCGCGCAAATTATGTTTGGGCAATTTTTATCAATTTATTTCACTGAAGTGTTAATAGTAAAAAAATAAAATTCGAAATAAAAATTAACATTTTTTTTGCTTGTGATGAAAGCCTTTTTTGAAAATTTATAAATTTTATATTGTTGCAATCGTGTAGTTTTTTTAGTTTTCTAATAATAGGTTTAATTATGTTTGTAAAACATTTTTTTAAAGTTTTTAGTTAAAATTCTTTTTTTAGTAGAAAATTAAATCATTTTTTAAAACAAGAAATTATTGATCTAGTTTTTATAATAGAAAAATATTTTTAACGTTGTTTTGATTACAAAATTTAAACAGATAGGTTTAATCAAAATGAATAAAGCAACTTTTTTAGATAGATTATAACATTTAAAACACAACAATGACAAAATTATTTTATTCATAAATATAGAAATATTTAATTATGTTAATTGAAATAAAATTTATTTTAAAATTATAACAATTTTCATATATTTACAACGCTTATAATTTAATTCCTTTATAATTTTGAACAATAATATATAAATAAATTTTTAAATTTTTTCACTATACAGCTTTTTTAAACTAACTAGTTGTATTATTGTTATAAATTTTATTGATAACAAAATTTATTTTATATTATTGTAATGGAGACAAAGCTTACTTTCCCTAAACAACAATTTAACACTGACAAAACTTGAGTATAATAAATTAAGCTATTTAAATTAATTTTTTAGTTTAATAAAACATAATGTGTTGTATTACTTAATGCAATTTCTATAAATGTTACGCAATATAGATATGCTACATTTAACAATACAAACATTATACAAACATACTCTTACATTTTATATTTAACGTTTAAATATTACACTATAACAATAAAAAACAAATAAAATTGTCAACATTAAGATTTATTTAAATATTTTAATTATTTTAACATCATAATTTTATATTTTAATTAAGGAGACATTTTTACAAATCAACAATAGTTAATTTCATTAAGATTAAATGCAATAGAGAATTTTTTAAATTAAAAGGACAATTTGTGTAATTTCAAATCATTTATATATTTTTATTGAACTAATATATTTGATAAATTTATATTACAATGTGTTCGAAGTTTGACATGTTTTCTTAGCGACATTTATGGATGTTTCGATGTTTAAAATTTTTATCTTTCGTATCAAAATGTTAAACTAATATTTGATTTAATTTTAAGGATAAAAAGTATTATTGTGTATTTCATTGTTCTGTTCTTTAACTTCTCTATCTATCAATAATAACTCAATCTTAAAATATGAATGCCGTTATAAAAAATGTTGAAAACCACTATTGAACTAAAAACGCGTTTCAAATATAACCTAATAGACCAATTATTCAAAATTAAGTCTATTTGTTATTTTAAGAGTGATATTCTAATAAATAAAGTGAATACTAAGCAAACTACTATACTTTATAGCTTTACCCACTTTTTATATTTTATGCCTAGTCAACGTAAACAAAGTAATGTTAATTTTTTATAGTCAAAAGTTTGCTACATGTTTAAAAACTGAGTCTATGTTGAAACAGAATTATATCATAACAAAATATAATTTTCAATAATTTTTAACAAAAAATGAAATGGTCATTATCACTATCAGTGATAACCTGGATTAAAATAAGTTTTTTCTAAGAAACAGATATTAATAGAATCATTTTTATCCTTGTTATTTAATAAAATGTCAAGTAATACAAATTAAAATTTATCATTTTTTCAAGGATTATCAACTCTTTTAAAATAATTCTATTTAAACATGATATAATCATTAGAATAAAAGCTATACTTTGAATAAAACACTTTATTTTAGTGTTAACTTAGAATAAAATAAGATTTAAAATGTATAGAAAAGTTAAAAAATGTGAAATAAATTTGGTTTTAGTTTAATTTAAAATTAAATACCAAAAAAGCTTCAAATTTTAAAATATATTTCAACTATCATGTATACTTTGGAATTCTAAAAAATATTAGTGGTTTTATCTATTTGATCAAAATATTAATGAATTCTTCATTGTAAGTTAAATATATTTATTTCATTTAAAAATACAGTAATTTTTAGAATTTCAGCTACTAATATAATACATTTGTAACGCAAATTGTCCTCTTGATTAATGTATCATAATATCGAATCTAAATTTTAGGAAAGTACATTAGCAAAACATAATTTTTGTTTATTAGCTTTTAATTATAAAATTGTAAAATTAATTGTAACATTTTTGATGATTTTTTATTATAATGTTAAAATTTTATTTATTTAAAGCAATCTTAATTAAAATCTTTTTGGTTTTTTTTCTATGGATATAATTAAAAAAAATAAAATTATTAAATGTTTTTTCCAATTAATAAATGTAGATTTGACGTGTTTTTTGTCAGTTTAATTCCGTTTATAAGGATATTCAAAAATTAAATGTTCGCTATTATTTATATTTATTATTATATAATTTAATTTTCAGATTCATTTTCTAATACATTAGCTTATAATTATATTTAATAGGATTCAAATTTCTCAAAATTTTCGCTCAACACATTTGCTCAATGCTTACTAAATCAAGCATAGATTAGTAAAAATATTTGTTTTTAAATTATTTAAATTTATTGTCAGAAATAATATGTAATATAATTTTTGACTATATAGGTCTAATAGAATTTTCTCTAATCGTGCTAAAACCACAATAAACTTCAATATTTAAGTCTTTAATCGGACAAATAACATAAATTTAATCAAATTAGTACTCTAGAATATTGGAACTTAGGAGAATCTATTAGTAAGTATCTAATATATAACAAAATATTAAACGTTAAAATAAGCTAAAATTTGAAATGAGAATTGAAATTATAATAGCATTACAATTTCGATTAATTGGAATTAAAATTGAATTGAAATTAAACGCATTATGAATATTGAAACCGAAATAGTATTGAAATTAAAATTAAAATAATAATCGAAATTAAAATGTAAAAGAAATTAACATTAATTTAAAAATTGAAATTAAAATGTAATTGACATAAAATTTTTTGTTAAAATCGGAATGGAAATGGAATTGAAATTAAAAAAGTAATATGGAAACAACACTAGTTTGCATATATAACATTAATGCAAAAAATGGTTATATTTAACATTAAGGCAATATCTTTGCATAAGTTACATTTATGCAAAAACTGAGCAAAATAATAATCATCTAGAACTAAATCTTTTATTGTTTGGAAATTTTGTGTAGGAAATGGGTATCAGAATTAAATAAAAAAACTTTTATAAAATTAGTTAATCAGATCATAATTATTCCAATGCAATGTATAATAAAAGTTATGCAAAAACAATGTAATTTGCGATATTTATTCGAATTTAGTCCATTATGAATTAATATTTAATATTGAACATCACCTGATGAACAGGTTTGGTAGTAATAAAATTTTTAACGTTTAATTTGAACGTTTTTAAAAATGCATTCAGATATGCAATCATATAAGAATAAATTATCATTTGTCATACTCAGTAAATTACTATCTCTCTCGGAAAAATTTTATACGTTACAAGATATGAGAGGAATCTTGATATGCATTATTGAATTTAAATTTTAATTATAATATTCTAAGATTAATAAAAAACTAATTGGAATTGTTAATGTCAGTGTTTATAGATTAATTAATTGTTTTAAAAACAATAACAAATTTAATATTAAAAAATAATTTTGTAATTTTAAAATTATATTATTCTAAAATTTTTTTTTGCGTTTATTTGTAGATTAAATTATCTTTTACAAAAAAAACAATATATATTTTAAACATATTAAATTTATTTTATTTGTGATATGTATTAAATAAACATTATGTTTGAATAATGTGGTTTACAGTTTGAAATATAGCATAGCTTATAGATTTGAGGTTTTATCTTTCCACCTATTTGTCTGTTTTTATATATATTGCGTTACATGAGTGCATATATAGATATATGAAGACAAATAGATGGACAGACAGAATGTCGAATCAATAAACTGTTGTTTGCTATATTTTGTAATTTGTAAGCAACACTATTCATAATTAACTATATATTGATAGTTGGAATAATGTTGTGATGAACATTTTGGTTATAATGTCAATCGTAACCACGCGTCATTGAAATAATTCTAAAATATATGTGATAATATATGTGTTAATTTTCATTTAAATATATTAAATGAACATGCAATTAATGAAATATAGATATGTATTCATTTATTAAACGTTTAAACGATAAGTATTTATATTATACAGCTCAATATATATAAAAACAACAGCTCAACATTCAATATAAAAACTTAAATAATACTTACTATATATGTTTTGGTGAAATGCTTTAAATATTAAATCGATGATATATTTGTGCTATAATTTATAAATATTAGATATACGGTTATACGATCACAATTAATTATTATAATTATATCTAAGCAAAAAAATAAATCCATAATCGTCATATATGTACATTTATTACTTTTTAAATTGCTGATTGTTTTCATGTTTTATATTACTCTCAATATCCGTACAACATATCGCTTTTCTGACTTTTAGTATTATGGCAATGAACTGATTATACTCCCACCTAATTTTCATTATTTATTCTAATGGTGTTTTCACACAAATTATTTAATTAAATTTTAAAATTAATAATTAATTGATATAAATTTTAAAAGGATTATTTTGATTTTAGAAGATTTTAAAGAATGTATAAATGTTAAAAATTCTTGAAAAACTTCGCAATCAATATCGTAAATTATTGCTTATTTATCGAATTTCTCTATCATATAATTTCGATACATAGCGGCCATTACTTTTGATACTGACGCTAGAATAACTTATGATCATTAAATTTTTTTACTTTATATATAAATTTTAAATCTCTAATCATATAAATTATATTAAATTAACTCTACATATAATATTCATGCTTTTTATTTTGAAGTATCTCTATTTAAGTATGCCAATTTGTGTTATTAAAAATCTTTACTACTGTTTAAGAATAAGTTATCTTGAATAAGTTATGTTCAGTTATCTTGAAATAAAATTTTTAAGAATAAGTTAAATTAAGATTTATGGTTATTATGAAAAGGTCATGTAAAATGTAATGACTTAGATACCGTAATTTTATTGGAAATATTTAATACCATGAAATAATATTAAGCATAAATGTTAACTTTGACTAATTGATTATAACATTAATCTCAAAGGAAAACAGTCAACTTGAATATAAACTTTAGCTTTTAAAAATAACAGTTATCATGAAAATAAAATTAAGTATAAAGGAAAAATATTCATATTGAATTTAACACAAATTTACGAAGATAACACTTATCTTGATATTAAGTATTAACTTTTCTATTACAAGGTTATAATTTTCATAAGAAAAATTACTAACAATAAATAATAATTATCAGTTTTTGGATTATTTGATTATTATTAGCACATAAATTCTCACATCATTAAATTTCTTTAAGACTCTAGTCATATATTCAAATCTGTAAAATTAATAATATTTTAATAACTATGATTTAACAAGAATAATTATTTCTAGTTAATTTTATTTCATCTATACGTTTAATATTATTTTATCTGGTGGTTAACTTATATTATATTGAGCTATTTGATTTAACATTAATATACGTCAGATCTATTTAATAAATCAGATTTACCATTTAATATCTTTGTGGATTTTAAATATTGCATTATATTGGAGCATATAAATTTTATAATAAGAATTAATAAAAACATTAGAACTTTAAAATAACATTTATCTTAAAATATAAATTTGTTATTTTTAATAGAAACAATCAACTATTAATTAATATTAACTTAGAGTTAGTGCAACTTTTTTATTGTTTAAACAAATTAAAAGAAATAAAAAAACAAATCTGAATTTTTAAGAATTTCGATTAATAAATAAAGCAAATAAAACACATTTTTAAGCTTAATTTTTAGTTATTTCTACTTGTTATAAGTGTTTAATTTTAAATAAATGAAACAAAATCTTCCAAATAATTCCAAAATGAAAACTGTGTCTATGAATGACTTCCCTTATATCAATATTTGATTTCAAACAATAAAAAACGATTGATATGTTTAAGGCAAAGAGGTTTTTCATTGAAAATTTTATTCTTATGAAATATGTTTTAATAATATGTCTTAATTTTCAATATAAAAATCTAATAAACAAATAAAACTAATTTATTTAAAAATCTTTTAACAAATTTAATAAAATAGTAAAACGAAATAAAATAAAACTACTTACAGTTATTCGAATATTTTAAATTATTATAACATACATTTATCAAATAATAATAAATTCCAATATATATTATACAACTTTTAAAGAATTTCTTCTGTTATTTAAGTACGTTTTAATTCACTTCATTTGAAAATTAATATTAATATATTATACATCTTTAAATACTGTTTTCAGTTGTTAAAAAACATGATGAACAGTTGTTATTTTACTAAAGTTGCAATGGAAACAAATAGTAAAGAAAATTTAAATTGAAAGTTTTATTGAAAAAAAAGAGAAAAACAATTTAATTTTGTTTGATAATTTCATTTTTACAAAATTAACAAATTAAATTATATTTGATTTAATTATTAGTAATTACTATAAGATTGAATATTTTCATAAGTTATTATGTTATATTTATTTGATTTACATTTTATGAATGAATATTAATTTTATTAATTTAATTTAAATTAATTTTAAACTTATTAAATAATTTTATAGATTTAATTTTTTTAGAATGGCTTATTTTAATAGGCAGTACTTTACTAAACCATCAGTATTGTTGTGATCAATTTTTATTCAAAAGTCTAACAATACGAGATATAAGTTCTATAAAACAGTATGTACAATGTACAGTTTAAACCATATACTAAACAACATAAAACTTTTAAATTCTATTTATTATTATAAGTTACTGCACCAATAATTGAATAATTCGGTTCTATTAAATTTAGTTTTGGTTAAGTTCGGTTATGTTTGGTTAAGTTTGGTTATATTTGTTTTGATTTAGTTAGGTTTTGTTAGTATTTGTTGGGTTAAGTTAGCTTCGGTTAGAATTGCTTAGCTTTGATTAAGTTTGGTTAGGTTATGATTTGGTTAGGTTAGGTTAGGTTATGTTTGATT
>JAQGAW010004728.1:0-10535 GCA_034698025.1 Phthiracarus crinitus | reverse complement strand
CTTGAAGCTCAAGCTCAAAGCTCAGGGATTTATGAGCTTGAGCTTAACAAGCTCAAGCTGAAGCTCAGTATAATTGAACTTTTTGCCATCACTACTAATTAAATCAAAAGTTTCTGTTTCAAAAGAGTTGTTCATTTCATTTAAAATATATGAAGTGATTCGTTAATACAAATAATTTAAAGAAAACTTTTATAATATTTTCTTTTAATATTAATTATATAAATTTAAAGATTTAAAAATATTTATATTATTTAATTTAAAAAAACATAAAGTTTTAAATTTTTTACAATTTAAATTTATGTTCGCTCTATATTATTTCTTAAGAAAGATTAATAAATTGAACAAATTTGAAGTTTTATTGAATAACCATTTTATTCGAAAAAAAATAATAATTAAATTTTATAATTATATCGACAGCTTAATATAAACAAACAATTTATTTAAATTTAAATAAAATATTGGCCAAGTTCAAAATATATAAAATATATAAAATATTTAAAATAATAAAGCTCAAAAACACTTGTAGTGACTGCAATGTCACATTCCATATTTTTCGCTGATTACCAATAACAGCAATCACTCATAGCCTTATATTACTTATGATTATATATATTAAAATTTGCAAAGTGTTACTTATAATCATAACTTACTATTAAATATCTAGTAAAGGCTCATTCATATAGTGTATCTAATCATTTTAAGATATTTCTAAATCAGCTCTATCAGTTGTTACTTGTCCTTCGTTAGTATTAAGCTCTCATTCTAACCTTTAATAATTATCATTACTTTTCATTGTTAGCACAGAACTATTGCAAATCTCTGAGTATTATAAATATTTTGTTCTTTTTCCTTACTTGAATTTAGTGTTATTTACGCACTATTTTATTGTTTTAATTCGGATACTATGACCTATGTCGCTCAAAAACTATTTGACAATAATTAAGTAAATAACAAATTTTTTGTTTTTCCTTTAATTATAAAAAAATGTTTATCAAAAAAAGGAGTTGTGATCTAATTAATTTTTTGCCAGCAGTCAAATTATTTTTAATCACTACACCTCTAGTTCAACGATAAAGAAATAAGAAATAACATGTTTTTAGACTAAATTAAGCTGTTTTTGTAAATTATTTGACCATTTTAATCTCATTTTTGACATTGCAAATGCCATTTATGGCTCATTATCAGAACATTTTTTAAATAAAAAAATTGCTATCTGCAATAAATCTTCAAAAATATCTTTATTATTTTATAAAATCCCTTAATGATTATAAAATCTGGTCTACATTTAGTCAAACAGACATACAGAAAAGTAAAATCCAATAGTTCCTTAGTTAAAGTGCGATGTGAAATTTATTATAATACTATTGTGTAATTTTGGTTTCCCGAAATTATAATTTATATAGAATACAGATTATTATTATAAACAATTTGAATAGAATAAATGTAGATATATTTCACAATAAATTGAAAGAATAATATTTAGGATTATTAAAGGTAATAATACATGAAATGAAAGATAGGATGAAATTCCCGAAAATCAACATATGCGGAGGAAATTATTGAATAACTCAAAATAACCACACAGGCTTATTGTGATTCTTCACTGCTTTAATCTAAGAAATAAGGATAAAAAAAGTAGAATAAAAATTTAATTATCGATATTTCTTTATTTATTATTTGTATGTCATTTAAATGTTTATATTTAAGTAATCTCAAATTTGTTTTGAGGTTTAATTTTTAGCGAATCTATTTGATGTATGTATAAATTTAGAATAATAGTCATTATCATGTAATTTTACTGTAAAAACGCAATGAAATTCTTTGTTAACGTTATCATGTATAAAGATGTTTTCAGGGAGTGGAACATTATAATGTTGGCAATAATTGTTCAGAATTGTCGTATAATTTATGTATTATAAATAAACAATATAATTGTGTATATAACTTTATCTATTTGATTAAAATAAGTATTTTGTTTCGTTGTTATATAAAAATGTCTAATTTGTTAATTAATAATCTATATATTTTCTATTAAATTTTGAATTTTCACTCGTTCTCAGATTATTATGATGTGTAGGTGCATAATTGACTATTAAGCTTTGCTTATCATCCTGTATATTTTTAGATAATGATAAACTCTTTGATAATTTTATGAGCCCAATATCTGAGAGCCTATCATCTCTTTGTATATTGTTTAAATATTTCTTCGTTTTATTAACTTTTCATTATTTTCTTGGTGTACCCCGTATATTATAGTTTCTTCATTTATAAAACCTTTAGACAATTCCTCTGGCGATTTAATCTGTTCGAAATTATCTGAATAATATGGTTTTAGTTTGTTTTTATTAACAAACTCATATCTCTTGTTCTTTTTTGGACCGACTTCAAGGAGGTCATAATTAGTATCACTTGATTAATTTCTATTAACAATTTTTGAAATAATTTTTATAATAACTTCATTTAAGTGCTCACAGAGCCCATTTGATTTAGGATGGTAACTTGTGATTGTTATATGCTTACTTTAAAGATCGTTAACAATTCATGTAAAAATTCATAAAGAAAAACTTTCCCTCTGTTCGAGTTAATTCTTTTTGGACATCTTAATCGTTTTATAAACCTTTTCACAAAAATATTTTCGACACTATTAGCGGTACATCTTTAGTTGGTTTAATCTCAGCCCATCTAGTACAATAATTTATTGTTATTTAAAAATTTCTTTTTTCCTTCTCACTTTTTGGTATAAATGAAATCGACCTACACATGTTCAATGCTATTACACTAATTGGGATTGCTTTCAAAGGTGCTTTGATTCGATAAGGCATCGAATTTTTTCCTTGACTGTCGTGACAACTATGAATGTAACTTTGGATTGATTTGAATAATCTTGGCCATGTAAACCTGTCTTTAATTTGAGCGTATGTTGTAGAGACACAATTATGCATAGAGAACATGATTTCTATCCTCAAACTTTTTGGTACCACGAATTGTTCTTTATCATAAGATTTTTTATATAAAACATCCTCAGTAAATAAGTATCACTTTGACAATTTGTTTATTGGAACATTTACTTTCTCTATAATTTTTTTACTGAATCTATCTTCTGTTTGAAATTTAAGAAAATTAAGTATACTTATTTATTGATTTATTGTAGCCTCAGTTTCAAATGAGACAAACAACTACGTTTCGGAATTCGGTATCGACATTTGCATTTTTTTACCGCTTCTATATATAATTTCGAAATCATAATCAATAAGCTTTAAGCTCCATCGAATAAACGCCCACTAGGATCTTTTAAAGACATTAAATAACATAAGGCACAATGGTCGGTCACTATCTTAAATTTAATGCCTAAAAGATATTGTCTACATTTCCTTACTCCCAAATTATAGCTAAAGCTAAAAATTCGGTCGCATTATAATTTATTTCTCTTTTTCTTAGTAATCTATTATTGTATAAAACAGAGTGTTCTTTCCCATCGACAATTTGTGATAGAAAAATACTTAATGAAAATCTATGCTAGTCACTAAAATGTAAGGTTTCTCTATCATTTTGGTAATGAATAAGTACAGGTACACAAGTAAGACTATTTTTAAGTGTGTTAAAAGCGTTTTCACATTCTATATTCCATTCGAATTGAACGTCTTTTTTAGTTAATGTAGATAAGCGTTAGGCCTAGAAATGATTAAATGTCTTTTACATTTTCGGTTTTTGGAAAGTTAGGATTCATTTAACTTTATCTTCGTCTGGTTTAATTCCAACCTCATTTAGTTAGTAACATAAAAATTTTATTTTTGTTTGACAATAATATCACTTCTTTGGGTGTAACTTTAAATTTGCGTTTATTAATTTATTAACTCTTGAAAACTTTGAACATTCGATTTGTAGATAAGTTTGTGTAAAAACATTTTGAAGATAATTACTATGAACTGAGCCTTAACTTATTAGATACAAATTAGGTTCTTTAAATTTTCACTTCAATTCATTCCTAATTAGTTATCTCTCAACAGATTATTTCAAGATTTTATTTAAGTAAAAATATTTTTAATAACTAAAAATGGTTTATATTAAATAATTTAGTTTAGAACTAAACTAAACTTATACTTTTAAACAAAACATATTTTAGAAATGAAAAATTTTCTAATCAATTATAAAGTGTATAAAGGGTTTAAGTGATTAAAGAATTTCTTATCTTATATTTTGTTTTTATTATCATTTTATGAAATTAAACGTCATTTTATTTGAGAATTTCCATAATTTTAAAAACTATAAATATATGTCATATGCTTTGAATGATTTTTCATTTGAAACTGAACTTAAATTATTCAATAACTTTAAATCAATTTGAAAATAGTTTATTACCGAAATAAAATGAGTTTGACTGTACGTGTTTTTATTATTTGAGTATTTTTCTAAATAGCTATAAAATATAAACTTGAACAGATCTACTTTTCAATATCGAAATTAAGTCTAAAATTATATATTTTTTTCATAAATTCATGGATTTATAGGAAAAATTCTTAAACAAATTAATTTAAGAAATTTACAGAATTATTTCGTTATTTTAAATAAATAGCTAAAATTCATAGGTTTAAATTTTACAAGTTATTATTATAAATTATTTTGACTTAAAAAATTTTTAAAAAAATAATTTTAATATAAATATGTATATTTAGATATGTCTGAAGCTACATTAAACGATTCTACTGAGAATATGAATGAGCAAACAGTAACATCGTCAACACTAGTTGCAAATAATACGAATGTTACAGAGGAAATAAATGTGCAAAGTTTAACGGAAGAGAATACTGAATAAATGGGATCTGTAAATGAAGTGAATCATGTAATATTTAAATGATTTTATGTTTTAAAACTTAACTGATATTATTGATTTTAGCAAAGTACTGGAAATGAAGATAATACTGACGTACAAGAATCAAATACATTAATTAAATTTAGCAAAACAATATTGAATTGGGTAATATAGAAATTAATTAATTTAAATTAAGAATAACTTTTGTATTAATTCTAAAACACTATTATTCACAGAGAACTAAAGAACAGGAAAATATTGAAGTTTACGAGCCCTCACTTGAACAAATTCATAGTAATAGAAATATTTTAATTTCTCTTCTATTTATTAAATAGTTTATTTACTTATTTTAGTGGATCAGAACATTCCACCGGATTATGACCTGAACCCTCCTCATTATTTGAATACAATACCTGATATGGCACGCAGAGTTAAAGCTGCTGATTTACAAGAAAAATATAGGTTGGGGTTTCTAATTGACAAAGGATTGATGATAGCTTTATCAAATGATGTAGAAAGGGGTGTCAAAAATCCCTTTTATGATATTTTCGGTGGTAACCTTTCACACGGGACTTCTAAATCATCTTCACAAAATAAGGTAGTTTAAAAACTTTAAAAAAATTATATGAAATAAATCAAAACATATATATTTTATTCTTTATTGGTTGTATGGACAGAGTACAACGGAACAAACTCAAGCTCAAAAAGTGGCTGAATTTCAAAGAAAGGAACGGGAAAGAGTTGATAAGTTGGAAAAACGAATGGCTCCTACTAATGTAATACTATTTAATAGAAGCTAAGTTTTATATAGAAGCTAATTTTAATACTATACTTAAATTATTATTAGGTTTCTTCAAGTCAACAAAAACAAAATGCGACTAAAAGATTAAGAACTAAAGGCGACATGACTGTTGATTCAGATTCTCAAAGATCAGTTACGAGAAAAACTTGTGGAGTTTCAACCTCTATTCAACAAATTGAAAACATGAATCCTATACCAGTTTCTAATCCATTACAGACTAAATGTACTAATCGCAGGAAAAGAACTGGTGTTATTCCACCTCCGGTTCAAAATGAAACGGTATTTTAAAAGGATTAAAATAAAATAAATATAATATTTAATTGAATAATAATATACTTATTAGACTGAACGAGTGTGTAAGGATTGTAGGGATAAACCTTTTAATGACGGAAAAACCTTTGAACACGGAGCGACAATTGTTGAAAAGGTGAACAACACAAAATATAAGGTTCAATGTAGATATCATCCTGAAGATGAAACAACTAATTTACATTACTCTCGGATCAGTGAAGCAACTTTTTTGGAGTATCACCAAAGAATGGGAATAGTTAAGCGTCTTAGACCTACATTTAAATCCCAAGGGGCTTTGGAGTTTGATGCAACAACTCCACCAACGGAAATTTATAGACTATATGGTCCGGCAAATGGCATCGTTGACGACGAAATAAATAAATATGTTAATAAGGGTTCCCTTTTATTGGAAAACGAATTCGGTGTCAGCACATTTGACTTTATTGGGTATAAATGAATCAAAATTTAATATAAAATATATTCTAAATTTTTCATTTTTTAGCTACGAAGAACATTATTCGGATGATTATGAAATGTTGTTTTGGCGCGATATTCGTATTCGATGGGATGACTGTATAAATGATCAACGCTATGATATTTTAAGAATTTTATTTGGTTCTAATACAACAAATAGAAAGAACTAATTTGGGTTTGGGTCGATATCTACTGTTTGAACAGTAGGATTTTAATTTAGTTTAGTTATTTTATAGAACAAGTATATTGGGGTAAAATGAACTTACATTTGGGTTTGGGTCGGCATTTACTTTTCGCATAGTTAAATTTTAATAAAAATTGGTTAAATTATGGGATTTATAAAATTGTCTTATTTACTAATATTTGGGTTTGGGTCGGTATTTATATTTATTAATGGATTAAATATATTCTTTATATTAAATAAAGATTTTATCAAAACATTATTAACTTTATTTTGATCAAAAAAATACATTTTTGGTTGTATTGAGTTTAAGATATATTCGAGTAAGGATACAAAATGAATAGGTAAAAAGAAGTTAATGTAAGAAAATTGATAAACATTTTATGTTTGAATATTGTGGTATATATCAGTATATATTATTTATAAGGAGAGGGTAGGGTACACAGTATAGAAATGAGATCCCATTTACAACTTGAAACCATATTAAACAATAAATTCAATCATTTAGTATATGTTTGTTAAATAACCGAGATTTAATTAAATATGGCAGCGAATATACATTTGGGATAAGATTTTGATATTTAGAATAATTGATAGATTTGAACCTAATTTATCTAAAATCTCAAAATTTTGAACTATCATATATAGAATAGTCAACTAAATTTTCTCAATTATGTTTAACACGATTTATTGATTTATCATTTAACGTTACATTAAATCAACCAAAAGAGAATGAAATAAATTATTGGATTCATGTCAAGGAATATATCAATATTTCCGTTTAAAAACATTCAAGTAATTAATTCCCAGAATTATATTATCATTCGAATAGATATGTTATAAAACAAAATATTTGTGTATTAGTTTGGTATTATTTTCTTAGAGAAACACTGCTTGAATTTCCGTATTAAACAAGTTACGTTCATTATCAGAATTTAAAAATCAATTTTATAGAATTATAAATTTTACAGAAATTATTTTTATAATCATTTTAAGCAAAGTTGTATCAATGAATATATAATAACGGATAAAGCGTATAAATTGTTATGTAATGTTTGTAATAAGTTTATAGAATATTTGAAAATATATAAAAAGATAATTCATTTCGCGAAAATACTATCTTTTGACACATATTACACACATTTACCAAAAACTGGATGCAATCACTTATTTATATTTAATCTGAGGTATAATTATGATGCGGTTTAGTATTTATTCTTACAAGTTATGCATGTATATCATAGAAAATTATTTACCAAAAGAATAATATTTTATCGAAATTCGTTTACAAACATAGATTTTAAATACTAGCATAATTATATAGTTGCAATATTATTATATCTTAGGTTTGCACAATGCTATCAGTTATTTGGCGAAGATCTAAATTCAAATATAATCACTCGAACATCATTTATACCTAAAAATAAATTACCTCCGATTGTGTTTATTTTCTTTCCATATAAATTCAAGGATACATATTTACCGCGTTTAAATCTAAATTTAAACAATGAGTCAAATTATAAAAAAAACCTATTTGAATATGTTTTTCTTATTATCGAATTATGGTATTGAATCGATATTAAAATTATACAATAATTATACGTTAATCACCGAATTTGGTACTAATGAGACAACTATTAATAAATCTTATGATTTCACAGATATATATCAGCTTAATTTGGAATTAAATTATAAATTTAATTTTGTATTTTTTTTGTGAACATATTTCAAAAGTAATTACAAAATAACATAGAAAATGTTATATAATGCTAAAAGTATTATTGAAAAACATCTTAAACAAATAAAATTCAAGTTCAAAACTAAACATTTAATTGATTCAATATTTTGACGAGTAAAGTATTATTGATTGTTAGTACAGATAAATTTAGTCGATATGAAGTTAAATTAAACTAAGATTACATTATCTATTATTCTGCGAGTGTAATGAAAAATCTTAGATATAAACTTAAATGCAATGATATTGTTTCAGATGATAATAATGAACATTATTTTAGGCATAAAACTTTAAAACTTTTGTACCAGTATAGCTGTCAAATCAAGTATTTTTTTATTAAATTCGGCTGTATTAGAGCTCCTAAATTCTTTAATTATATTTTTTTATAACTACGGCTATGAGATAAATGATATTCATCATAAAAAAATACAAGTTCTGTGAGGAAACTCTAAATGAAACAGAATTTAACAAAATGACTTGTCATTGCTTTAATTACTGTTTTGTACCATTTTTAAACACTTTGAAACAAAAATGATATCAACAATAACCGGAAGAAAAGATTATTTTGTTGTTGATATAATTCCATGATTGTGTATGTTATCAAAACTTGGGAAATTATTAGAAATGTTTTTCATTTGTTGTTATGTAACTTTGGTGGAATAATTGATTTTAGGTTTTGTTATTCGTTTGATATAATATATATTAGTTTTAAACATTAAATAAAATTATTAATTAAAGTTCATTATTAAAATTCATATTTTAATTGTTAAGGTATTTTTAATTGTTAAAAATTTAATTTATATGACTCATACTAAAAAGATATCAATACAATTTATTAAAATATGAGCATTTTATGATTAAATCTTTATGATTAAAATTAAAGCAACGTATAAATTTATTATTAATTGTAATCGATAAAAAATAGAAATTATTTTAAAATTTTAATTATTAGAGAACATATGAGTAATTAAATGTAAATTGGGTAAATCGAAATTTTAATTTTTGTAATTTAATAAAAGTGCAAATAATTTCTTGAAAGTGGGAAAATAATTTTAAAAAAATATTATAATTGGTTATATATGCTCAGGTGGAGGAAAATTCATAACGTTTAAATTTTTCATGGTATTTAATTGTCTGTTTGGATATACCAGTAAAATATTTTCAGTATCACTTTTGGGGTTTCGGCATAACCTATAAGCGTAATTATATGCAAAATCTCTTTCTCTCTTAGCCATATATGCACGTTTTGCACAATATAGCAATACAATACATAAACAAATTGTAGAAATAAATATTAAGATATTAAAGTGAAAATCTGTTAATTTATTCGGTTAATTTCATTCATTTCATAAGAAAAAGGTTCATAATCGCTAATACTTGACCCTTTTGGTAATTGAATTTGAGTTTGGGGCGAGTTAGAATAATACTAATTAGAACCTTATTTATTCCTGAAATAACTGGTTTAGCGGATTTACGCCATAAAACTGGACTAACTTTAGTCAGCGAGCAATCAACTTTTTCGAAAAGAATAAATATTAGTAAAACAAGCATTATATATTTGTCTAGATATCCCAATCTATCAATTGGGTTACGAAATCTTGGTGATCGTCGTGGGGTGAAAGAGGGAGTTAATGGAGTTAATGGATGTTCAAAAATTTTTGCTCTTGGGCTAGTTTCAGGAGATTGAGCAACACTCTGTTCACTTTGTTCATCATCAATACTATCGTCTAAGTTAATGTTTAAAACTCTTTCTGGAATTACTATGTCATCGTTTTCATCAGAATCGTCTTCATCTGAAATCGGTTCTTTATATTTTGGATTGAATATTTGCTTTCTATCAAAGAAAGGCTTCATTCGAGAAACATGCACATTTATTTTATAATAATCACCATTAATAGATTCTACAAAATATGTCACCGGACCTGACTGTTCCAAGACTTTGTAGGGTCCATAGTAATTAATAAGAAGCTTTTCTGACTTATTTTTAAAGCGTTGTGGTGTGTAAACAAGTACTAGGTCTCCTTCTTTATAGGATATCTCCCTATGTCTTTTATTATATTGTTTTGCGTTTTTAGTTTGAGCTTTTATAATATATTCATTCATTTGTGTTTAACGTCATTCATGGCATATAATTCTTTTGCAAGTTTACTTGAAAAGATTTTTCCTTGATCTGAAATAATCCTTAGAGGCGCGCCGTGCTTTAAGATTATGTTATTATCGAGGAAATCTACAAGACACCATT
>JAQGAW010004727.1:0-10536 GCA_034698025.1 Phthiracarus crinitus | reverse complement strand
CCGATTAGTGATTGTTTTCGTTTGCAATGCGTTAACAAACAATTCAATACTAATATATTCAATAAACAATATAGACTCGTAATTATGGCACGAACTGTTAGAAACCATCGCTTAAATAACTTTAGAAATATAGTAATTGAAAATATATACAGACATACTATTGATAATAAGTTTTCAGTTAATAATGATTTATTAAAATATGTTTTGAGGAAATGTGTTAATATTAATGCGTTATATATCGATGACATAGAGTTAATAATAAGTGATGAAACAATTAACGTAATCAGCGATAAATGCAAGAAATTAAAACATTTACATATCGTTAATAATCATATTAACAATATTTCGAGCATTTGTTGGCAACGATTCGCTGAAAATTGTCTTAAAAATATCGAAGTAATTTCAATTTCTGAAGAAAAGAGTGGATTTGGATTCAATTTATTGAACACATTATTGCCGTTTACAACAATAGTTAAATCTATAAATCGTTTTCACCAAAAATATAAGCATTTTGATCAAAATCTTCATTTAATGAATAATATTGAATCCATACGTAAATATGAAATTTGTGACAAAAGTTTTATAGCATTTGCCGATTATTTCAAGCATCGAATAAAAACATTTGATTTTGAAATAAGATGGGATTCAATCGGTTTATTGAAACATTTGACTCGATTTGAAAACATTGAATATCTTTATTGTGGTTTTATTAATACGATATATCAAAACGAATTTTTGGAAATATTAAAACAAATTGGCTGTGAATGTAAAAAACTAAAATTATTATCTGTCAAAAATCTTAGCTCACCATTCTATGAGGTGTTTTCTAATGGATTTAAATCACTCGAAAAGTTAATAATTAGAAATAGTAGATCAGAAATATGCGAAAACATTGCATTATTGAAAAATTGCGTCCAATTAAAACATTTAGAATTTAATAGTCGGTCTATTAATGAAAGTTGTATGACTGATATTCACTTATATTTACCGCAAATAAAATCTATTGTTATTATAAGTCAATATGAAGAAATTAAACTTAAAATATTGGATGATTTGTCAAAATTAACGAATTTTATTGAATTAAATATTGGTTTTAGCTATTATAACGTGAATCATATTGGTATGAATGAAGATAATGTCATATCATTTATCGAAAAATGTTTAAGTGTTCGAAAAATCGGTATTTATCCGAAACAAGCAAATATCGATAAAACTTAAATTGAAAGATATATTCAAAGTAATAATAGAAAAATAATTATTAATACATTGAACGTTGAAGACTCTTCATGTTTCAATAATTTCTTCATGGAATAAACTTTTAAATATTTTTAAGATTTATTGTGATGATATTATTGAATTAATAAACAACAAACTGTCTTAAACTTAAATCATATAAAATCAACGAATAGTATTGAATTATACACTGATCGCTGTTTTAAGACTTAAGTGAATATTAACACTCAATAAGAAAGAGTACGTTAACGTTATGTCTATATGTTATACTCTATGAAAGATCATTTCAATCAGCAATTAAAGTCATTAAGCGTTTTGTTTAAAATATCCATTCATACTTTTAGTAATTAATTTAATGATTATATTTTTAGTTTCACAATACTAAATGCGAATCATTTTCTATGTAAGCTTTTTATTAAATTCAAACTTTTATAAACAACGTATTCCTTGATTTTATTTTGCGATTCATGTTTATATAATATTAAGATTATTTCACTTCTATTAACAAAAGTGTTCATTTTTTGCAAATAAGTAACGAAATGTTTGATAAATGATCGAATCGTAGACTTCGTGAACAAATGTCTAAAAAACATATAAAATTAATGTTAATTTATGAGTAAATACCTTTAATTAATCCCTCACTTTATAGCGCACTGGGAAATAAGGTGAGATACTAAGATAGCTAAAGCTTATCTCCCAAAACAACGAATAGCTGGAAACAGAGCCATTGGATTACTACAGGGAAAAAATACAGAATGCGTGGTTGAGGTGAGCAAACTTAACACACTTTTATGCCAATGGCTAGAGATGAGCATCGGTTAAAAGTTAAAGATTTTCTTTAACTTTTAACTTTAACTGCTCAAAAATCTTAACTTTAACTTTAACCGGTTAATAAGTTTCTTAACTTTAACTGCAACTTTATTAACCGCAAGGTTAACCGGTTAACTTTTTTTAGTGTTTGAACATAAATTATTACGTAAATAATATTTAATTCACTTTAGAAATCAATTCTTATAATAAATATAAATATTTAAACTCGTTATTCATCCATTTAAATGATTTTTTAAAAGATATTTTTTCCAAATCTTATAATACAATACAAATTAAAACGCATTTGAAATGAAACTTTATTAGTGTTTAGTAAATATTAGTATTGTTTACAGTTTAAAAGGTTAACGGTTAACTTTTGTAATATTTTAAACTCTGACCGGTTAAAAACATCTTAACTTTTAACTTAACTTTATTTAAAAAGTTTGTCTTTTAACCTTAACTTTAACCGGTTAACCGTTAAAGTTAAAAGTTAACCGTTAAAAATGCTCATCTCTACCAATGGCTATAAATGCCGTTACTTTGAAACCAGTGAGAGAGAGCTAAAACGCGAGAGAGAGAGAGAGAGAGAGAGAGAGAGAGAGACTTGTTTTAAGAATAAGATCAAAAATAATGAACGGAATTTTTCTGGCAATTTTAAGTTATGTTTCGCCGTATATTAAATTAAGTGAAAAATAAGTCATCGATTTATATCTTGAGAGAGAAATGTGTAAATAAATAGAGATATTCTCTCATGTATTGCGTATCTTTCCTTATGCTCTCTATTAGTTTATGAGCGGTTGCGGTATATTGAGGTCACTTTAATCATGTAAATAAGCAGAAACTAAAAAGGATGTAAATATTTATTAATAAATAGGCTTTATTTAAATAATAATAAATATTTAAATAGCAATGGTTTACTTATAATATATAGTTTTAAACAATTCCATGAGTCCTGGTCCGTGCCCTGACTTAATGATTCGGACCCGGTTCGGGTCAATGAAAAACTTTACATTTCGTTCTCAAAATGCTCTGTTAGTCCCAGGTTTAGGTCTGGTATTTCGTTAGAGCCATAATGGACACGGACCTACTCATCTATAATTAAATCTAATAGATTTGAAATGTTTGTTAAAAGAGTTAGCGTTTGAGAATTTAGTCACAACCATGTGAAGGATTAAATACTGGCTTTAAATCGATAGTGAAATTAATTAAAAAGAATTGCTCTGTATTCGAAAATTTTGCATTTTTGAAATATTGCGTTCATTTAATACATAGTGAATTATCGAATTCAATTATCGAATTATGGCAATCATTTTAACGATATTCGCGTATTTTTATTTAAATGCATCTGTTTTAGATAATTTCAATTGTATTATACTGAATATACTAATCTTGATGGCCTATACCTTTCTTTAATTCTAAAGATATAATAGAAGCAATCACATTGAACATAGTTATGCCCAAAACGTTAAATGTAAAAGAAATGTCTGTTGACTATATATTTTCTTAAGGGATTTCTAAAATGACCATAAATATGCTTAGAATGGAAGAGAATGGGCTTAAATTTGTCTAAAAGTGAACTAAACTTGGCTTAATTTCCAGGAACAGTAGCGAAAACTGGGCGTAGAAAATTTACTAAAAATGATCAAAATTCTTTTTTATTAAACTGAAAACTTAACTAAATGTTTATTCATATTCTGTCTTGTTTTAACTTAAAAATTAAATTAATTATTACACTTAAAAAAGTATATTAAAATAAATATAGACTGCGCACAGACAGACGGATAGACATTGCAAATCCAAAGCTTCTTTAGTTAAACTGAGCTAAAAAGCTAAAATTAATTAAATGGTTAACAAACTCTTTAACTCTTGACCAGGAATGGGATTTTGATGGCATGCCGATGCCATAAATTGCCATAAATAAAGCTTTTATTAAAAATATGACATAAATTGACAATTTATAGGGGAAATTATTAATAATTTTATAAAAATTTTATAAAAAATAAAAGGTATTTATTATGAAATTCGAAATTTTCATTAAAAATATTTCGGTATGGGCCAAAAATTTTGTAACAAAATAGAATTCCATTAAAATAAAAATAGAATTTTTTTATAAGAGTTATATTTTAATTTCAGAAACAATCTGAATTATATTATTAGTTGACATAAATGTAAAAATATCACTAAAAATGCCATAAATATGTCTTAATTTAATAAAATACATGCCATAATTGTTACCATAATTTGACAAAAATTATGCCAGGATGCCATGCAATAATTTACACTAAAACAAGCCATAAAAATCCACATCTTGTCCGGGTTGATCGGGGTAGTGTTCTGATGGGTCGTGGTGGCGTTCGGCTGGATCGGGGTGTTGTCCGGATTGGTCGGGGTTAGGTCTGGGTGGGGTTAGGGTCTGTCAGTCTGATGGGGTCCGGGTTGGTCGAAGTTGTGACCTGGTATTCTTTATAGTATCGCATATATTCAGGTTTGGTTCAAAAAAACTTGCATTTTGGTCGGGAATGGTCGGGTTTTGTTCAGTAATGTTTGGGTTGAAATTGGAAACGTTATCTTTAAAAAAAGATTTATTATTAATTATTTTACTCTATTCCAAGCCGAAGGCTGGCTTTATTACTAGTTAATGATAATTGTTGAAAAAATTCATTTCTACATACTAATTGTAAAATAAGATAAAAATAAAAACGTTAGATTTATTTTTTTAGCGACACTAGAATCAGTACCGCTGAGTGGATGATATCTTATACACCGTATTCAAATTAACACTAAACAAAGCACTTTATTAACACTAAATAAATGGTTAAGAAATACAGTAAGGTATTTAACACTTTATTGGAACACCTAAAAAATAACACTGAAGGTATTATGGGATAAAAATATTTTATGTCTTCAAACAGTGCTTTGCGCATCACGTATTACGAACTGCACATCTCTGCATATACGCACAATGTTATACTGAGAAAACTAACTTAAAGGTAGATAACACATTGAAAAGCATTGCCATCCATTTACGGTACATTGGGGTAAGAAATTTACCCTATCCTTTTGGAACGTTTATATTATTTTTCCCTTAAGAGATTTATCGGCTAAAAATTAATAATACACTAAGGATATGTTAAATGAGGAATATCTAAAGTCACATAAGTTCCCTGTTTTTAGTAAAAAAGTTATAGGCGCGTAAAGTGTGTTTGGGTCGATTTTTATCCCGATGTTCCAGTGAAGTGTTAAATATTGTCAATCAAAAGAAATTGACTAAAATTAAAAATTTCTTATATTATACATTACTTGTTTGAAATTATAAAATTAAACAAATAATTAAAATATAAATTTTAAAAACTTAAAAATATTGCATATAAATGGTCTCAAAAACTTGAGAAAATTAGGCATAAAATCTTATTTTAATTGGAATGCCGGAATTTGCTGGCTTAGCAGTAATCCTGTGCATCCCGCGTTTTTTTAAGCTTTTCCCACTCCCTCCATCATCCCACGGGACCAATTTTCGACCTCTAGTATACACCGTATGAACAGAAAACCAAAGGTTCCCAAAAAACTTTTGATATTTGGTTTATTCAATTGCAATTTATTTTTAAAAATGATTTTTGAGAGTTTACTAATCATTGTAATTTTGACAAAAGTAAACTGTCAAACATGTTCCACAGCGTAACACATGGACTATATATATCTAACACTTCAATAGTCTGCAGCTATCTGTCACATAACTAAATGTGTTGAGCATAACGACTCATTCAGTATTCACGACGCATGGCCTCAGTATAACAACGGTTCGTGGCCTGAAAGCTGTTGTTTCGAGAGTGAGTTTGTAGTCAGCAAACTGGACCCAATCAGAGACAAACTTCTTGTTAATTGGAAATGTCTAACAAGTGGTGGTTCGGAGTCGTTTTGGCAGCACAAATGGCAAAAACATGGCACGTGTGCTATGAATAGTCCATTACTTAAAGGAGAGCTTAATTATTTTAATCAAACACTGGCAGCTGCATTCCAATTTTAAAAAATATTATGCTAAAATTGAGTAAAAATACAGTAATTTCAAAATTAATTACATATTTTTATTTATAGAATAAAAGTTAATATAGGAAAAAGAAAAAAGTTTTTATACGATAATAATAAATAAACAGTAAAACTCATAACTAAATTCCGCTTATTTTTGATTTTTATTTCCATATATATTTGTATTATTTTAAAATAATGGTAATTACCTATCATATTACTAATTGATTTTGTTAGCTAAAAGCTAGTCATTGATACATGAGTCATATTCACTGTTTGACAAACAAAGTTTTAATTTATTTATATATAAAAGCATTTCAAAGAAATTAAGCATAAACTTATTCGATTGATAATGTAACAGAGAGCTGTTACAAAACCTTTCGATTTAATTGCGATTAAATCAACCTCTGTCTGTAAGTGTATGTTATTATAAAACAAAATGTTAGACAGTTTTACAATGGTTAAATTTAGGAAAAATAAATTTTAAAAATTGTGAAAACTAAAGTATTTACTGACTAATTACTAAGGCATTGAAAATTGCTTATTAACGAAACTATTAAAATTTAATAATTTTAATTAAAAACAAATTATGAGGTCCTAATAGTCCCAAGTAAGTGAAAATTAAGAAAACGAAATAACTAATCAAAATATCTAAATTATATATCAAAAAAACTTAAAATATTGTGCATAATTTTTTGTAATTAAATGTAAAATTTTATAAAGGACTTTTCGAAGGATTTTAACTTTTTTTGTAAACAAAATGTGAACGATTTTCCACAAATCTTTCAAACGAATTTCATACTATTAATAATGGCTTGAATTTAAATACAAAACGATTAAGAATTTATCAAATAAGTCGATTCTAGTTCTTGATCCTGATTTATAGGTTCTATAATTACATCACTTAATTCTTGATAATCCTGATCTTCATCCTGATTTATAGTTTCTATAATTAAATCACTTGATTCTTGATAACCATTATCAATCCTACCGTCATTATCATTTTCTTCGCTTTCTAAATTGATAATTTCGTCCAAATTTAATTTCTTATATTTATAACGGATATATTTTTCGTAAATCAATGGTAAATAATAAGCAAACGAAAATAAAGCGCCAACTGCCAATACAAAATTATACCAGCTCCATACTCGTAGGGTCGCGCGCGGGTTAACAATAAATTCTATTCCATATATTCTCCATGATGTTCTCAATTTATTGTCGGCCGTAAATATTCTTGAGTAAGACTTTGCACCTAATTTATCGTTCTCGTCTTGATTGTCCAAACGCATAAGATTAAATTTTATAATACAATTGCTTAGCCAATCAAATTTATAAAATAATGGCTTTGTACAATCCCAATACATGTCTATGCTAATAGTGCCCCCATATTTGGCAAAATCATCGTACGATTGACGTATGTTTGGCGTTAATTTTACAATATCTTCGAGCAAATATAATTGACAGTATGGATCATTGATTGGATGCCATCGACATCTTAAAGTATCAATCATTGTGCTTTTATTTTCATTTACTAACGTAAATTTAAAATCAGGAAATGGCAAGGCTACTTTCACGTACATTAAACTGTTTTTGGTATCTTTTAACAATGGTCTTTCATCTTTTAACGGCATAAAATATCTACCTGAAGGGCACCAACCTATTTATTAATAATTATTTTATATTTTATAGTATAAATAAAATTGAATTAATTTTTTATACCGTATTTTTCACACGTATAACCATATGTTACTTTATGCTCTTTTTTATTCCAGAATGGAAAATCGGAAACTACACATTTGCCAGTCTGAATACCACGTGACATTATTTTACCCGCTTTACATTCATCAGGTTTATTAGGGTCACAAATAGCACCTGACACTACTGGATGTTCAGGGCAAGTGCCCAGCGTTTGATTTGGTGTTATGATTAAGTTAGTAAATACAGTTACTCTATTCAGAGCACCCATTTCGGCGTAATCGGTACCAGTCCATACCCTGTTATATAGTGGTAAATTTTCCAATTTAATGTACGAATTGTTAAATTGATCGTAAGTGTAATTTGTTCGAAAAGCCTGGTTTACTTTTACGTTTACAAAGCTATTTTACAAAATCAAAAAATAATTTTAATAAATTATTTTGCATATAAACATATAATAAACAAAATAAAAATTAAAAAAAATTTCTTAATCGTAAACAAAATTCCAAAAAATTTTTAATAAAATTAAAAAATATTTTGATGAATTTTATAAATGTATATTTTTAAATTACCCGTTGGCATTGTTGTATGTTTTATATTGGCCTCCATTGTAGAATACGTATAGAATAATTAAGAACACAGAAATTTTATAACAAGAAACATAAAAGAAGCATAACTTTCGATTGCCGCGAAACACGATCTTTTTGACTATTGTATAGTCTAATATCGACATTAATTTATCCTTAAATGACATCTCAAAATTATAACGGTAATCTTTTAATTATAAAATATAAATGTTCACACGGTTACTACACTTTAATAGATAAGTTTATTATTATATTTTTAATTATGAGAAAATAAAATGAAAACATTAATTAATATTACATTAATAGTAATTGGTATATGACTTTATTCTAAGACTTCATTCACAATGAATATTTCCTTATTGTTATAACATTTTTATGCAAATCAAATCATTAAACGACTAATAAAGTTTGATTATAAATGTCGTCATTCTTTATATTTAATCATCTTTTTATATCTTACCTGCAAATTAATGCTATATTTATGAATAAGTGTCGTTAATAACGATTTTATAATTTCTATGATTCATGTTTTATTGCATTTTGGTTGCATTTCTGTCAACATTTTTCATAAAAGAGATTATTTCATATCAAAAAATAAATACAATTCTTTAGTTACAATATCTGTTTAGATAACGTCGTACATTCTTAACACATACTTAACAATTTTTTATTGCCAAACTAGTCTATAATCTAAAATAACCACTATCTTTGATTGTAAGACAACGATTACACAACTACTGTACAGTACTTACCATATATTATTTCTGTGATAAATTAATCCTTCTATATTATTATTATTATTATTAAACATAATTATTTACAATAACTATTAATTAAACTAAACTAAGGATTTGGAATTTTTCTTTTAATTTAATTCAACAGTTTTTAAATTATTGTATTATACAATATAGAATTGTAATATTATACAACGAAATAAGACATAAACGCATTAAAACTACATTATCAAAACTGCTTAAGAGAAGCAAATTAAAAAAGTTATGCTTTTTTATATTGGGTTCATCCAGTTTGCAATTTTTAAACAAGATCGATACGATCATAATATCTGACTTTGTATAAATCTAACTGACGAGTAAGTTTTTGCTTTATACGGTTATCGAGTGGCAGCTGCCACAAATTTCGAGTTATATATGATATTATAGCCATCGATAAGATCATAATATCTGACTACAATTTAGTTTTTAGTTAGTTTTTAGTCGCTCGTTCCACTTTGTTATTTTATATTATTAGACATTAACGGCAGATACCATTCTATTTCGCTATTTTTCGATATTATTAGATATTTTCTGCAGATACCATTCTATTTATATATTAAATGATATTATGATATCAGCGGCAGATGCCAAAAAAACGGGATATATACGATATTAGTCAATTAATGGCAGATGCCAAAAATATTTTGTATTTTAATATTAAATTTTTTCATTTTTTAAAATTTTTAACAATTTAATTATTAGACTATTTTATAGGCCTTTTTTCTATTTTCATATTGTAGGAGGCAATTTTTAAAAATTTTTAATTGCTTTTGTTAAATTAGAGTATGACAGACGGACAATGCCAACTCCATAAACCTGTTTTTGCAAAGTCGATTAAAAAATCCATGTATAAATAATTTTGATGAGTTTATTAATCATAATTAGAAAATTTATATTTTAATTTTTTGCGTTTTAAATAGTGAAGTCCGCTGTCGGTCACATACCGAATTTCACCGAATATTACAGCCCAGAATAAAAAAATAATTTCGGTCAAATGTATCAATTTACCGAAATTGACCGTAAATATCTCAAACTATTAATAATATTAAAACGGAAAATGGATATATTTTGATTATTTTATGAAATTTAAAATGCGTATAGAATTTTAATTCTAATCAAATATAATATTAATATAATTTAAACCCAAAATATCATAATGAGTCGAAATCTAATTTTAAACTACAGACCGAATAAAAACGAATATTAAAAGTTAGTTTCGATCAAGACTTTTATACTAAACCACTGATAGTTTGAGGCATTTCATTGAATGACTACAGTGAAGGTTTCTGTCACACAACTAAATGTGGCGCATAACGACTCATTCAGTATTCACGGAGTATGGCCTCAGTATAACAACGGTTCGTGGCCTGAAAGCTGTTGTTTCGAGAGTGAGTTTGTAGTCAGCAAACTGGACC
>JAQGAW010004726.1:0-10536 GCA_034698025.1 Phthiracarus crinitus | reverse complement strand
GGTTTAACCGCGGTTTTTTAAATATTTTTTCAAACCGCCTAAAACCGCAAAAACATGTAAAATATGAACCGCAACCGAACCGCCGGAAGCTTTATTAATTACGTTAATCACAATACAATGTATACATAGAAATAATTATTAATCGCATTATCGTTAGAATAATATGATTTGTAGTTTTGCTAAAACATTACATTGATTTCCATTAAATATATATGATTTCTCAATATTTAGATATGATTTTAATACTCAAATCGCGTTTCATTCCATTCATTCTCTAACGTTAGTCGAAATGTCTGTAACATCTAATTTTGATGATAATCTAACGTAACATCAATTATATTAATGTTTGAGTTTAAATCAAATTAATTGTATTTTTATAATATTAAAATATGACGAATACTCTAATACTGTCATACTCTCAGGTATAACAAGCAATTGAAATCAAAATCAAAAGCAGGTGAACGTCTGGTTTAAACGCAATGCTTTAGTTTAAATGATATGTAAATGGTTTGCGGAAGGGATTGCAGGATAACGGGATAACATAACATATTTAATATAATATGTTTGTGCGACAATTTTTACGAGCGTTTCATAAATTTCAATGCAGTTTATTATTGTGTTTTATGGGTTTTCCGAATTTAATACTACTATTCTGTTCCGTTTTTATTCATAAGTGTATTGTATATTAAATTATGCTTTTATTTTGGTTACAGCATTCCGTTATTATCGCATTTAAATTATGTGATACATCTATAAACATGATGTGGTTATCAAAATTTAATGTTTTAAAGAAATAAATTCTAAATTAGCTCTTATACAACAAAACCATATAATACTGTATTGTTTTAGTTATTTTAGTTCGAATGCGATCACGAAATCTCTGTTCTGTTTAAAACTTGATAAAATCATTGGCGTTATTGTCTGAATCTGCAAATCCAAACAAACACAAAAAACGCCAATTTGTAGGCAGTTATGGTATTATTGTAAAACTGATTGAGAGATGATTTTAGGTCAACGCCATTATTCTTGAGGATTAATTTATTATATGTATTGTATTATGAAATCTTCATTAAGCTTAGCTAACAATACGAAATTTGAAACCAGTGACGTCTAATGAGCATCTTTTTAGCAAACACTGCGCTAATAGAAGAAAGATAGGGTCAACAGATAACAAAAACATAGATTAAACTCTTACATGGCGTGTATTTGATTTGCTCCCACTGACTACGGAAGGCTATATAATAATATCATAAGTTTGATTGTTATCCTGACAGCTCTCCAACACAATTGGGTGTGGAGTTCGTCTAAAAGGGAAGTTACTGACGGAAAATGTTTATGATAACTTAAAATTAGAGGTATTTTAAGTTTGGTTTACTGCTCTGTACGAGATATAAAGCTTTTAATGTACTACGAGAGCATAAATTCATCATACTTTAATAAAACAGTATTCAAGCATAATATAAAAATAGATTTTGCGTGATATAAACTCGCTGTTTATTAAGGGTTTAGCAGTTTGTTCGTGGATTAAGTTTTGTCTCTAAAATAATAATGGTTTAAAAGTTGATTACTAATTACGGATTCTATTGAACAGACACTCATCACTATTTAAAACAATTTGAATAAAAAATTTTAAAAGTATTTTAGTTGCTCTTAGACTTCAATGAATGTTCAATTATTTAAGAATTTATTGATTTTTATTTGTCTGGATGTTTAACCCAAAATGTCTAACGAGTAAGTTTAGTGTCTGCACAGTTTTTTCTTAAATCATTGATTGTTATTTTGTGACTTAATTCGTATATCATGTGATACAGTACTCAATATTGTTCAACGAACGCATCTATTGATAAAAATAGCAAAGCCTAACAAAAATATCGTGATTTTGTGTGTACACTATATTTCGATCGAAACGCATCGATCAATGATCATTAAGTTGCCAAATGTATTAAAATTATTCATGTCAGCAAAAATACATATACAGTATACGATGTATACATACCAAAAAACTCTCAAATATATTTGAGTATAGGAATCATATAAACAAACAAAAATCGATGCCATAATGAGGTCATTTTTGATATACAGCGCAGTTTACTAATGGGTTTTCTTTATATACTAACGGTCTGCGAGTGAAGTTAGTTTTTTATCACAATAGTAATATATTTGTCAGTTTTCTTCTCTTGTCTCCTGAAGCGGTCAGAGAGTAATTTTTAATCTTTTATATAATACATTCCTCTTTTTTACTAATTGTCTGTATTTAAGCTCATTTATCATAAATATATACTACAATATGGAGAGATAGAAACTAATCATAGATTTAAAAAATTGCACAAAAGAATAATGATTTCTTATATGTTTTGTTGTTTAATGTTATTCCGATGTAATCCAATATAAATATGGTAAATACATAGAGATTGATAGAAGCGTTGAAATGTAATATTTAATGATAATGTGCTAAATCTATTATCCATTCATGCGATTTGACGCGAATCCGAAATAACAAAACATTTTGTTGCTTAAAAAATGCTGAGTAATTTAACAATCGCTTAGACTTTCTATTTCCAAAGCAATAGCTTCAACTTATCATAGATTCAATAGATTCATGGCTTGTAAAGCAGAAATGTCACTGTTTTGACAATTGATCCGTCAATTGGGTTAGAGTTAAATAATAATACAGTTTAGTAAATCTTACTTTCCTATTAGCAAATTGGATTTAAACAAATTCCATTTCTCACACAGTTATACTATTGTTTGAACTTAGAAATACAGTTTCACTCGGATTATAGTACCTCTCATAATACCAGTTTTACCAAATGTTATTGCAAGCATGAGTGAAGTAATGTCTAGGAATGCGAAAAACGTTAATTAACGTTTGATTAAAATTGTAATAATTTCTAATTGATTCGAGTTTATAAGCATTGAATATTCCAAATCATTTAGTTTTATGTAAACTATTTTTCACGATTTTTCTATTTTTCTATTGAATTAAATCATTGAATATCTAAATAATAGGTAAATTTTTCTATAGAAAAAGATATATTCGATTCTTTTAATATTAAAAAATTTGTAAAATTTACAAAATTAAGCGAGAATTTTAATTTTATTTTTCAGTTTTTGCTAAATTTTTTCAAAGATTTTTGTTTTTGAAGCGACTTAAAGATTTTCTTTAATTATAACTATTTTAAAATTTATTGAATATATTGCATTGCAATGCTTATAACTTATTTTTATAAATAAATTTAATTTTTTTCGAACGATTTTTTTGAACGAATTTTGACATTTTTGTGAACGATTGATAAACGATTGTCACATCCCTAGAAAAGTCAAAGATGTAGCAATAGTGCTGACCATAGTGCCAAACATCGATTTTAACAAATTTTTTACATCACCAAAAAGTTGTAATCCTAATCATATTGTATATCTCTATATTTTAACCATTGTCTAAACATTACGTGTTTATATGAATATTTTGTTTAACTATAATTCTACGCAATAATGATTGCGTCGAAAAAAGTTTGTTCTCTTAAAGTTTGACGGTATTTAGTTTAATAAATTGTTTTTATTTCATTATAAGTTAAGATGAGTATAGCCATCACAATAAAACCACCACATTTGGTCCAAAAGCTTGTGATTGCAACTCTTAAGAAATACATGCAAGTTGTAAGTTGACAGCAATGTATAATTGTAATGATCACATCATTCCAAGCGTGAAAAATGTCACAAAATGCATATATTTTGGATTATAATAATGTAGATTTTTATACAACTGAAAAAGTTCGAGTGTATTGTATATAATATTGCATTGTATAGCAATAGGATCTAAATTTATAATAAAAAATTTTGAATTTATGAAAATGGGCTGATAATAGACGGAGTTTTAGTTCATAAATTCAAAAATTATGAGAAAACTATTGGTTGAGAAAACTAGTTTAATAATTCAGAAAACTGTTATCTTATCATTTGAATTTCAAGTTTTGAAAATTCTTATTTATGATTAATAATTCTAAATTAATTTATGAGATTGATATATAATTAATCGAATTGACACTACGCTAAAGTATATGTAGATGTTTTCCATGAAATTATAGTTTATTGAAACCGTAATTACTGTAAATAATGTAAATCATTAATTTAGAACATTCTTAATGAGTTCCAAAAATGCTTTAACTGGTCATAAATAAAAATAGTTGTCTGTAGTCATATAAAACTTTTTAACATTTAAACCAAAATGTGTAAAATTAAATCATTTATGAATCGGAAAGTTAACAATAATTTTTAAGAGCAAATAATATAAATTATCGAAAAAAATTCTAGCTTTTGGATTCTGTAATACCCGTCAGTATTCCATTCATTCGCCAATTGGTTGACTAAAGTTTACTATTCATTATTTATAAAGGTGTTCATGGTTTTACGAATCCAAACCAGAACTTTCACTTTTTAATTTAATCCAAACCACAAAAAATAAAATTTAAAGGAAAATCAAACCAATCCAAACCTTGTAAAACCAACAAAACTATAAAAAATATTAATTTTCCTTCCATTTAGAAATACGAGTTATTACAAATTTTCATTTTTCAATAAGTGATTTCACTTTAACTACTTATTATATTTTGTCAATTTTATCTAGTTTTTAAGCATTACATTATATAAGTGCAATTTTGTAATATGAGATTGAAAAATTAAAATTACTTTACGTCTTTTTTTCAATATTAAAATCAAGGGGTAAAATATTCTTTGATCAAAGAAATTCAAAGAATTTTATTATTCTCAAAGAATGATTCTAATTTCAAATAATTTCGATGTTTCTCAAAGAATTTTACAAATAAAATTTTAATGATCATTTTATAATTCTGAAAACTTTTTGATTTTGTTGTTACAGTACAATTCATTTCTATTAAATTTGTTTTATTTTATACAACAAATAAATCCACATTTACAGTGAACTAAACTGATGCATAGCCAGACACTCGAGTGTTTCAATTGCTTTACAGCAATCATTATCAATGGCTTAAATTGCAAAAAAGAAGACTGAACTTTAATTATAAACAATTTTAAATACTTTCTCGTATTTCAAACATTATATACACAAAACTTTTTATAAAATATTTTTGACGTATGTGCTCATATTTATTGTTGTATAAAATAAAACAAAGTTAATAGAAATGAATTGTAACAACAAAATCAAAAGGTTTTCAGAAGTATAAATAGAATTAATAAATGAAAATAAGCACTTAAAATAACAACTAAAACTTTTTAAACATATTAATATTTTTTCTAAATATGATTTTCTATTAAGAAATTTAAATTAGCTTTTCGAAGGTAATGAAAAGTTTTAGGAATAAGGGTAATAAATCTAATCAAAGTTAATCTACAATTTACTCTATTTTTGCAAAATTAGCATTTATAACAATTATTATTAAATTTTAAAAAATAGCATTTAGAAATGCATAAAAACGTCTTCATTTTATTTAATTCGCACACATATAAATTTATACGTTTCTACTCATGAAATTATAAAGTAGAAAATGTTATAATTTTAATTAATAAATAATTTTCTCTATTAATTAAGGATTAACACCAACAAATATCTAGTAAATAAAAAATTAAATTTGAATATGATATTTAGAAGATTTAATTTTTCATTCATTTTTAGAAATTACTTTTAGTAATTAATTAAAATATTATTTAAAATTTAGCCATTATTTTGGTCAACACTAATGATACAATTAACAAAGGAATCATTTCCGTTAACAATGACTATCAAACACAAATTAACGAACTAAATTCAAGACTAGATCTTACTATTACTGAACTCAACAAAACTAAAATTGAATTGAATTCAACTAAAGTAGAACTCCTTAAACTAAAATCTAGAGAAGAAATTTTAATTCAAGTTCAAGATTACTTGAAATCTGATATGAATAATACTCTTCACAACTTTATAACTCATTTTAATAATAATATTACTGCTGAATTTAATAACGTAAACATATTAATTAATCAAACAAACCAAAATTTAGAAATTACTAATAAAGACAAACAATCAAAATTCGAAAATATTACTCATTTGTTCGAAGAATCATATAAAGAATTAAACAAAAGATTTGACGTTGATATTAAAAATGTTAATAAAAATATTGAGAAAACTAACAAAGCTTTGATTGATACCAAAAATGAAATTGGCTCTACAAATAAAAATCTTTTGAAAACAAAAATAGATCTTATAAATATCTTTCGAAAAAACGATGATCTGAAAAATATTAGTGATCTGATTAAATGCGAATTGAGTGAAACATGGATCAATTGTATGATATTTATAGATGAACGGACTAACACTCATCAGGTTATTGCTATGCCGAAAAAATTCGAAGAAAAAAAAGCTTTTTGGGATCAAGCAATGGATATTTGTGAAAAATATAATACCACTTTATTATCAATTAAGTCGCATGTAAAACAAGTGTTTATTGAATCTTACCTAAAAACATTTGTTAGAGGTTATGGTACATGGACTAGTGGTCATAAAAATTCAAATGGAAAATGGATATGGAAATCGAAATTCAATATTATAAAAGAAACTTTTACTGGTAATTCACTAATATTTGAATCAATAGAAGAAGAAATAAAGTATACTAATTGGTATTCAGGAGAACCGAATAATGATGGAGGAAATGAAGACTGTTTATTAATTAGTAGTTATTATAACCCTGAATATAAATGGCATGATTTAAATGGCAGTAATCAGAAAAATGTTATTTGCGAATATTAGCTATTTCAACAATAATGATAAGAATTCGATATTTTGTTATTAATTGTTGTTCATAAAAGTTACGTGCATTTAATATTACTTTATTAAAAAATTCTTTTTAAACATAATTTAAAGTTTCTTTGCATCAATTTGTCAAAATTGTTTCTAAAACTTAAATAAGTTAGTTATACATGTAATATGAAAACTTTTTAAATGTAATTAATAATAAAGATATTTATTTTAAAATTTGTGTCAAATTTGTAAATTTCATTTTGATGATAATATAATTATATTTCATTTTTATTAAATTTTAGATTACAATTATACAAATTTAGGCCCGAATGATCCAAATCATTTACTATGTGTTAAATAAGGATTGCATAACTGAAAAAACGTAACAGATTGTCTGTAAATGCCAAACAAACCCTCAAAATCAAAGACTGTATGCATTACAGCAAATAACGATTCATTTTCTAAAGTTAACAAATGATTTTACCATAACCTGCTTTGCGCGTAAAAGTTAACGAATCATTTTACATACTAAACATTTCATTTTACAAAAACATGTTTTCTGTGACTGGACATTCAAAATGTTCGTTTTACTGCAATATTTAAACAAGCGTTGTCAGTGATTGCGCCTTTGAGTTTGATTTTGATACATAGCATAGCAATCTAAAACATGTTTTTTGTAAAATGAAATGTTAAGCATGTAAAATGATTCGTTAACTTTTACGCGCAAAGCAATTTATGGTAAAATCAATTGTTAACTTTAGAAAATGAATCGTTATTTGCTGTATAGTTAAAGAATGTAAAAATTACATGTCATAATTACGCATACGTTATTACCCCGATCTGTTCTAATCTCTCAAGATCTACTTCGATCTTATTTTTAAGCGCATAAGGTACTGGACGAGGTTTGCAAAACTTAGGGATGCACCTTCGCGTAGCTTTATAGATGCTTTGATATCCGTTACGCATCCCAATTCATTTGAGAAAAGAGTCGGATATTGCGCGCTTATGTCCTTAAGAGTAATAGAATTAATTAAATGTAAACCTTTGTTTAGTTTCTTCGAAATGATCGTCCAGTCCAAAGGAAACATCGATAGAAAATCCCGTTTAAGAAGAGGAGGTAAGGATTTCGACTTTACGACGACAATGGAAACTTTAGCCGTTTTGTTATTGATTGAAACATTTGCTACAAACGTGCCGATAACTGGTAGTACCTGTTGATTGTAAGTTTGGAGAATAATCGACGTCTTTGTAAGTTCAGGTTTGCCCTCATCTGTCCAATGATCGATGCCAATTAGTGTATGAATAGCTCCAGTGGCCAACTCCATTTTGATTACGTGAGTGTTGATTGATACAGGAATAATAATTACATCAGTTGACGATTCTTTAGTTGTATTAAGAATTGTTCCTACTGATCCTTTAGTATTCGCTTTGGAATCTTTAACACTTCGGCACACCTTAGCCAAATGACCTGTTTTGCCACAATTGTTGCATTTAGTAGTAACTTGTTTGCACTTCGGAGTCCAATGATCTTTAGATCCGCAACGATGACATTGATTCTTCGTATATGTGGAGTTCTTAGTTGAAGATGGCTTACGAAAATCTTTGCGTTGTTTGAATTGTTTACGGCTTTGTCCACCTTATGTATCACCAATGAAGACGAAGGACTTTGCAAATTGAAGACTTCCTTGGTTGCGACTCCCAGTTGTGTAGCCAAATGATTAGCTTTGTCGAAGTCCAATCCGGCTTCTGTTAATAATCGTCTTTTCATCGATTCGCTTCTGACCCCAGACACGAATTTATCTCTAAGTGCACGCTGTTGATAGTCGCCGAAATTACATTTAATGGAAAGTTTCTTGAGGTCAGCCACGATTCAAAATTGTGTGTTCTTAACATTTAATTTTAAAATCAAATGTCATTTTAAACGAATTGATAAAATTATTAATTACGTTTTGAAATAAAATTATGAATAATTTATCTTTTGAATCTGACACTCGATTGTAAAGATTGCATTAATGCAATCATCATTGGCTTAGATTTCAAAATAGGAAACAATTTTGATTAAAAAATCAAATAAGTTTTAGTATTGCAAAAATAATAAGTTTAATGAATGCAAATATCATATGTAATAAACTTAAAATTTTGCTAATATTTCGGAATCAATGTTAAATTTTAATGTTATTTAAACATTTCTTAATACTTATTTTATATTATTTGTTTTAAACTTAAAAATAGATGCATTGATTTAAATTAAACAAAAACCATATATTTATGAATTTTTTTAATATTTTTGTTGTTCGCTTTAATATTAAATAAGTTTATAAACTTTATTTGAAATCATTGGAAATCAAACTCATATATTTTCGCATTTTGTTCGCCTAGAACTTCACACAATGGATAATATTTATTTGGTTCTGTTTTAAGATTGTTTTCAAATTCAAGTAATTTCGAACAATTGATCTCAATTTGTGAATTATATCGACTCGATTTCGTTTGCCATTTCAAAGTTCCGTGAGTGAGAGCAAACAAAAATTTGATAACAGTTGTAAATGATTCATCATTAAGACTGTGACATCGCTCGATGCAAGCTTTATAATTGTTGTCAATTTCTCTTAAATAACGAAAAGTCGTGTCAACAGCTTCTTGTAAACTGCACTTATTATCGTAAAGATAAGCAATACAGTAATTCATTATTTCGCCATTAGATAATTCATGGCGAAATGACAACAAGTCGTTAGCAATGATTACGTGATCAAACCATAAGCCAACTAATTCTTTATAAATACCAGATGACGTGCGTTCGTCATTCAAATCAACATCCACTATATATTCAGCAAATAATATCCATTGTATGCAACAAACATCTACTGTTCGATATTTCATGTATAATTCCAAACCAATGTATTTATTTTGTGCCCGAAAGTTTAATTTCGTATACATCATAATTTTGAAGTAATCGCTAATCGATTGAATAATTAGATCGCATTTTTTCTCCGACATCTTAGGCTTTATTTCAGCCAAGATATCACTAAATAGCTTTGATTCGTAAGAAATATCGGCTAAATTACAACAATAATTAAAATTATATAAAATTTAATATTATTACAATCAGAGTTATATTTACAGGTAAAATTTGTTGTGTGATATCTTACCTTTGTTTACTTCGAATAAATTCTTAAACTCGTCAATCAATCGATTAAAATAATTAACTAAACCATAATAGTTATTTGATGCGACGAACTCTTCACATCTATCGTCGATAAACAACAAAATTATGTTTATTTTTCCCACTTCTACTAATCGTTCTTTCAATAACACATCTGGACATAGAATTCCAATCCATTTGTCATGAGTTTCGCCGATTAGTTTTTTTGGAAGTGAATTACTAGTCATCCATTGTTCGACATCCTGTAGAATCCATTTATAATCATTTATTGAATTTTCAGTAATCTTGACGTTTATGTGTGGAATGTCATGCATTTTTAATTTTTCGAATTCTTCAATCAAAGCCATTATAATGTATATAATAATTTTTATTTATTATCTATAAAATAAAAATAAAAATAATTAGCAATCAAATATAAATTGATTTATGTTCTTATTTAATCGACAAATTTTAATATTGCATTACAACTATATTTTTGAAGAGATTAATAAAAAAAGAAACCCGAAACCAAATAGAAACATCTGTTAAAAATTTTGAAAATAAGTTTATTATTAAATTGAAATTAATTAATGAAAAATTAGTTTGAACAGAATAACAAAATATGTAAAATAGTTTTTTA
>JAQGAW010004725.1:0-10536 GCA_034698025.1 Phthiracarus crinitus | reverse complement strand
ACACTGAAATTGTGTATTAATTGTTGTTTAAAATAAAGTTTTATATATAAGTTAATCAACAACAAAATGAATAATTTCACATGTATTCAATTTTTACTGAAATATTCGTGTAGTAAACATTGTAGTAAAATAGTAAACTCCAAATTCACGTTTACGTTTATTGACGTAAAACAAAAAGCAATTTTTTCACTTTCACTGCTTTAAGCGATTATAGTTTAAATAATATAATTTTTATTATTTTATATTTTTTTCACATTTATATTAATAGTTAATAATTTTTGTTATAGCTATTAGTTCTGTGCAATTTAATTCAGAGATACCACTTTTTAAAAAAAAATTTAATTAATAATTTCAAGTGATTTTTGATTGAATATTATTTCAATATTATTTAGAGCTTCAAACCCTGTTTTAATCTTAGCTAATGTATAGCATTGAATATCCTGTGTTTTAACTTTTTCCTGCAATATTGAGGTGCATAAATTATTATTACACTTGATTTTCAAATATATGCAAGATCAAACTAATACCTGTTTTATTACTTACGATAGCTATCTCGTGCTTTAACTTGAAAGTTAAATGTGGCATACATATTCTAAGTTACGTTACGGACTTAAACATAGCTAAGGGTGGTACTCAATTACTAAATTAGAACACTGAATATTAGCAGATTATGCTAATTTTGTTTATTCTACTTTATATACTACAAATCCTTTGTTTCATTTTATACTAGTATACGTGTTACAGCATCTATAAATAACTAACTATTTTGGTAAATCTACATTTGCTTAAAATAAATTATGATTTCAGTTAAATATTTATATTATTCATGAATATAGGAATTTAAAATAACTATTGTGCACGTTTTTAAGAGTTGAGCTTTCCTGTGAAACAAAAACTTTCCTAGTAATACAGAACTCATTCACTGAGTTATCTCAAACAATGCTTGCTTTTGAGTAAATGTAGGTTTTCTTACTTTTCATTAAAGGCGAATACAAATATTTTGAATTTTGAAAAATTAATAGTTTTGTTGTTTTTATACATATTTAAAACTTTTAATTTAGACTAAAATAAATACACAATTTTAGTGTAATTTTTGTCAAGCCAGACACTAGTGTTTCGTTTTCTTTACAGAAAACTTTATCATTGGCTTACAATAATATAATGTGCAGATATTGCATTCCATTGCCTTTATATATAAATATTGTTTTTAATTTCTGAATCGAGATACTCATTACAGTTAATACAGAGCAAAGTTACATATTATTTTATTCAATATAAAATTACAGAGTTCTGTATATAATTTTTATTATTAAATGTTTTGACAGTTGATGAACTCATTAGAAACCAGTCAAATCTATTATTTGACTGGTTTCAGATATAAAACTAAGTAAATAACGCATAATACTGATTAGGAATGTTAATTGATAACTTGTCGCTATTCCTTAAATCAATATTTTTAAAGTTATGATATTTTATATGATAAATTTCTAAAAATTTACGTTTTAGTTTCGGAACAAATAACTTCAGGATTATCCCAATTAATTTTATGTCGATTTATTATTGAATGTTCGGACACATTAGAATTAAAATTATTATTATTAAAAGATCTTCGGTGTTCTAATACTCTAGTTAATAAGGACCTCCCAGTTTCGCTAATATAAATGAATGAACAATCATTACACTTTAAATTATATACAGTTTTTATTTTTATTGAAATTATTACTTAATATCCAGCATAAACTATTTGTCACTTCAAATGCAACCCGATAATTATATTTATTTAGTAAAAATTTTAGTGAATCACTAAGTTTATGGTAATAAGGTAATATAATTAATTTTTTATTTAAATCATTTAATTCATTATTTTGCCTCTGAAGGTTAGAATATTTTATTTCAATTTCTTTAAATATGTCATTTATCAAATTTAATGGATATTGATTTGCAAGTAAAGTTCTTTTAATTAAATAAAGATCTTCAAATATAAATTTATTATTGGTAGAAATTTTATAAATTCATTCTACTAAAGTTTTTATAACTGATATTTTTTGAGTTTTGGAATGATTTGAGAAATAGTTTAAGTGTCTGTCAGAATTTGTTGGTTTCTTATAGACTCTAGTTTCCAAGCAATTTCCATTCCTAATAGATCAGTTGTAGCAAAGAAAAAGGATAAAAGAGTAAATTTAAGGATTATTCAGGAATATATTTTCTTTCAAAAAATGATTATATTTGATGATAAAATATTTTTCAATGTTTGATTCTAACAAGTTATATCATTTGTCAGTGAGAAAACTTTTATGAAGAGAAAAATTCTATCGATATCACATGAGAAAAACCGTGCTAATAATGTTTTTAGTCAAAATTCTAATGACTTTTTTGAAAAAAAATCATTCAAATATGGATTTTTACTTAAACATCTTTAATTTAACCAAATAATAATCATAATAATCAGGCAAAATTCTTTTACTTCTTCAAAAAAATTATATTCCGGAATAACGTGCATTTTCAGGAGTTAACAGTAAATTTCAGGATTTTCAGTAACATGCCTATTTATAAGTGATTCGTACTCATAATTTATTGCATTAATAACTAGGCTTTTCTATAAAAAGAAGGACTTTCCTTAATTTGACAACTACAAATAAGCCAAAACGCAAACGTTTACAAATAATTCTTTTAATGGTCATTATAAATATTGAATTCATCATAAAGTTCATGATCTGAAGCTAAAGAATTATTTTATTGTGTAATATAAACGAGAATTAAATATTATTTTCGATTTTGCAATTATTTTCTATTATGTTTAATTTTTAATTACTGTAAATGATATAAGATTAAATGATTGGATAAAATCTAAACTACTATAACAACATATAGCATTAGTAAATAGTAAACTCCATTGAAGTAAATATAATAGAAAATAATACCAAACATTTAAAAAAATTGTAAATAAAATAGTTTTATTTTTAAAATTAAGCCAATGATAATGATTGCTGTAAAGCAATCGAAACAATAGAGTGTCTGACACTAAATTATTTAGTTCACTAAAAATGTGAATTCTTTGTTGTATTAAAAATTAATTAAGTAATAGAAATAGAAAAGTAAAAAGAAAATATTTAAAAAAGAATAAATAAGAATACAATTTATAATTTATCAATTATATTTAAATCAAAAATATATAATAATATCTAAAAAGAATAGTAAAAGAAAAGTAAAATTAAAAATTGAATAAAAAAACTATTACAAGATAAATTAATACTTATGTTTTTAGAACTATAAAGTAAAATAAAATATTTTTTAATAGTTTGATTAAATCATTTAATTTTAATAAACTGGATACAATAGGATGCTAGCATTTATTATTTTATATATTTAAGATTTAACTATTTTTAATCTGTTTAAATTTATATGTGTTCTTTAATTTTCAAATTATAATTTAAATTGATTTTAACTTTCAATTCAAATTTCGCTTTTCTTTTTTTAAATTTGTGTTTATGAATAAATTATATTTCTTTTTTTTACTTTTTTTTATTGATTCTAATGAGAAATTGGAAAATAATTATGATTTTTGTTTTTTATTGCATCAATTCAAAATTATTAAATGTGAAACTTTTGCAATTTACTTATGTTTTAATTTATAATTTTACTTTTTCTTAAGCATAAGTAAAAGAAAGAAAAATGTTTAATTTGAACTTTCAAAAATCGAATCAAAAATTATTTTAATTAACTTTTAATTTTTAAATTTTTATTATTTTAGTAACTTATATTTACTTAAATCAAATTATAGTCAGAATAATGCCATTAACAAAATAGTAATTTAAACAATATCTTTTGAATGTATTAAATATAATTGTTTTTTATTTTAATACACATACTTCTAAAAAATTATTAACATGGGTTGTTTATATACTTTTTTCTGTTCTATTGTAATATTTACTTTCCATCTAATGGATTAATTTTTAATTGTTTTTAAAAATTTTTTCTTTAATCTTCTATAAAAAGTTTATTTATTTATAAACTTTAAATTAATTTTTAACAATAATTAATCACTTATAATTCAATTTTGAAATTGAGAACCTGGTTAATAAGGAATGTTTAAAATAATAACTGTAATAGGAAATAAACGATATTATAATCAATATAGCAATAAAATGAATTTATTTCTATTAAATATTATATATAAGTAATAATTAGTGTTGTATTTACTTTTGAAAATAAAAGTAAAAGTGATGAATTTTTTGACTTTTTCTTTTAAGTAAAATTAAAATTTTTTAAAAAGAAAAGAAAATGATAAGTAAAATGGAAAATATTTGAAAAAGAAAAAGTAAAAGAAAAGTAAAAGTAAAAGTAAAAGTAAAAGTAAAAGTAAAGTGAAAGAACACTTGAGTGAAAGCCATTGATACAACACTAGTAATAATGCAATAAATTGAATTAAACCTGATTATAATTTTCTAAAATAAAATCCTTGAAATAGTCGTTAAATATAAGTGAATACATTTACATAGTCTTTCCTCTTTTAGACTAAATTATTCAATTCTTTAAAAATTATTTCGAACTCATCGCATACATACAAAATACCAGATACACATATTTTAAATATATTTTACAAATTGAATTTCAATTTTTCAAAATTAAGATCAAAACATAATCGATAAAATCATAAATTTTGGTTTAGCAGTTTTAAATTAAGATAGTTTTTGGACCTAACTCTCAACAAACTATAAGTTTTTAATTTTTTAAATAATATCGTTGTATTTTAAATCTATATATTGTAGTGACCGCAATGACAGTCTTTATTCAGCTCTGATTACTCATCACAGCTATCACTTAGAGTTCATATTTATATTTTAATGTACATATTCACGTTTTCTAAGCGTTAATCATAGCAACCATTAATTAGCGTTAATTTATAATTAAGGTTCAATCATAAGATATCTTTAACCATTACTGATTACAGAGTCGAAAAAAATATGCCACTAATAAATTAAGAATATTCCTTTCTTATTTATTTTGTGTTAAATAATTTATATTAATTTGATTTTAGCGTAATATTTAGTAATTTATTCGATTTTCATTTTAATTTTTGCATTTGTTTAAATATTTTCCAAATAAAATAGCGTAATATTCTACATTTATACAGAAAAAATATAATTATGTTAAAAAATAAGGTCAATTTACTCAACGTAATTTAATATCTTTAAAAATTAATAGTTAGCAAAGATAGATTTGGTTTCATGATATTTATATTTACACAAATATAATTGTTTTCTTTATAGTTTAATAGTAATTTAGTTAATTTATTTAACGATTAACTATCATTAATTTTAATTTTCAATGTTAAATTATGTTTTATATTTTCATAATATTAATGTATCTAGATTTTATATTAAGCCAATGATTTAAATTTTATTTAAATTTTAATATTTATTTATAAATTTATTTTAATTTAATTTTAAAAGTCAAAACAACCAAATTACTTCCAAGATATTACGTTTATGCTTTGAATTTAAAATTATAAACTTTAAATCATTTTGGATAAGCAAATGAAATATTTAAAAGAATAATCGTCAATTTATCGTGTGGCAAAAGCACTAAGGAAATTATTTTACATTTATTGTAGAGTAAAAATAATTATTTGAAATACATGTTGTAAACTATTTTATTATAATTATTAATCTTTTGTATAAACCTATATTGATATCTTGATTATATTAGCATAGTAACATAATTTTATAATTATGAATGTTGTATCAATATTAACATAATTTTAAATGCATTTAAAGTGTAGTCTTTAATCAAAATTAATTATCTTAATACAATAAATCAAAACTTAAATATGTGTTATATTGGTTTAATATTCATTTAGTTTAAATTTCGATTTTGTTTTGATAATGGTAAGTATTTTATACGTAAATTTCATGTAATTAATTACTTATAATAATACTAATAACTAATAACATTTGACATTATTTTATGGCACATCATTCTCCACGGTCTTAAGAAGACTCACGTATTTGATATGGTTCGAGATGACTCACGTGACAATTGAACTTCTGATTAGTTTCAGAATTTTGAATATAAAGGTTAACTTTCTTTTCGATACTTTTAGTTACAGAAAATTTTATTACAACTTATAACTGGTAATCATTAATTCAAATATTTGATTCAAATCGATTTAACATAAAAAACATACAATAAACGTTCAAATCAAACATTTGAAAATTTTTTAATGAATTTAAAGTAATATTATAACAATATATATTGTTCTCAAACATGCAAAATAAGAAATTTATTAAGCATAGCATTTGCCATTTCCGAAAAATGCGAAATAAACAATGAATTTAATCAATTCAGATCTCAATACAAATTGAGTTACAGTATATATCTGCAAATTTAATTAATTATAAAAATTTTAAAAGTAAAAGTTAATTAAAGATAAATATAAAATTATTGAGATTTTTAAAGTCTATTATTATAAAAAATTAAGATAGTGAAAGAAACTTGAAATTTTGTAAATATACTTCTCAATTCAATCAAGGATATTGAAAAAAGTCTAAAAATTTATTTTATTTTAATATTGATTATTTTTATGGTTATTTTAGAAATCCCTTACTAATTATTATAAGAATTCAAATTCAATATTTTGTTTTTTGATGAGTATTATAAAATAAAGTTAGCTAAAACAATCTTTAAATTAAAATCCTTCTAAATATTCCGTATATCAAAACTTTGATTATTTCTTTTAGTAATAAATTTTCTTTTCGTTTATAATAATAATTATGGTTTTGTCTTTTCAAAATGATATTACGATATTGAAAATAGTTTGATTATTTATTATAATATATTAATTCAATTAATATTCTTTTTGCAATAACGTTTAAGATCACTTTTTTCAAAAAGGCTTTTGGATTTGACATGTCTGTATGTCCATCTGACTGTGCAATGCCTCTATTTTATATAAATTAACGGGCAAATAATATAATGAAAATGGACATTATTTTTCGAAAAATGGTTTAATAAAGGAAACTAATGTGATAAATATTGTCTATTAATTGACAATAAAATAATAAAATAATAAAAAAGGCTAAAAATTACCAAAAATAGATGAAAATCAGGTAAAAATGGCTTTAAAATAAAATTTCGCAGTAATATAACATTGTTTATACTATTTAATGCAATTTTAAGAGGCACTAAAAACGATATTTACTTATATAATACTATTAACATTGGCTAATTAAGTGTCAGTGTCCTTAAAAATAACATTTTGCAGTTATCACGACGAAAGCTAACTGATTCAAATTCACAAAAACATTAATGAAGAATTAATTTCAAAAAATGCTAACAATATAGAGTAAAAGTGCTATTTTCTAAAAAAAAACAATAAATGATAATGGAACGACAATTTATTTAATAATTAAAAGCTATATAAAAAGAAAGAATTAAAATTTTAATTAAAGGCTTAAAAATATTACATGAACTAAATTTTTTATAAATAATGGATTTAATTAATAATATAATATAAAGTGAGCTCATTATAAATGTAAATTCTTTTTCTTGTTTATAAATATTTTGTTATAAATCCAAATTTGAAAGAATGTATTTTAATTTTTTAAATAACATTTTTTAAATTTTGTTTATATAATACTTTTCTAAATAAAGTTACTTTTTATTTTGATTTTACCATAAACTTTAAATATTTTTATAAAAAATTTTCTTTAAATTTATAATTGCTAAAGTATTAAATAATAAGCGAGAAAATGCATTAAAACATTCACCATTTTATTAACAATATAAGATTTTTGCAATATAAATATATATTTATTATATTAATTAACAGTTTGTATAATAAAAAAATTTTTAATGGTTTATATTATAACAGACAAAATTAGTTTACATTATTAAAATAATTAAATTCCTTATGACTTTGATGCATTAACTTTAATTTTAATAAATACTTTATATATTTATAAGAAGTTAAGTTGTATGTAAAAACTAATTTTTTAAAATTTTATAACCAATTTTTTAAAAAATAAAATCATTACAATTGTATTAACTTTGAAATAATTAATAGATATTAAAAAGTAAATTAAAACTAGTTATGATTAAAATTTAAATTAAAACTTTGAAAAAGCAAAATGTTAAAAATACAAAGTATAAATGGATTTCTGAATTGAATGACTATTTAAATTATTTTTTTAAAATTATGAACATAAATAAAATTCAGCTAAAAACAGATTTAATTTTAAAAATATAAAAATGTTAAAATATAACATTGTTTAATTACAGCCCATATCGATGACAATTATGATTTAAACAAATTATTGACATTTCTTTTATATTATTTAACAGTTATTAAAAAAATGAAACTTTAACTTTATATTTGGCGTAAAATAGTTTTGTTTTTGTTTCAATTTTTAATTCTATTATATTTAACTCTTTCTTTCTTTAAAATTTTTTTAAAAAATTTACTTTAAAAAATTATCATTATTTCAAAATATCAATATTTCCAATCTAGTGTTGTTTATCGTTTACTTTTTCTATTTTGATTTTATTTTAAAGCATTTAGTACTTTTAATGTATATTGTTTTATAGAAAAAATATTTATGGCTTTATATTATATTGTTGTAAAAATAACTTCAACGTTTAACTTGAGCGTTTAAAATTTTTGATTCAGTTGTGTTTTAGCTTTCGTCGAGTAAACATCACATAAATTGTTGTAAAGCGGACAATCAAAAGTATTATAACGCGTGTGATGGTTTAACAAGAAATAATTTTACTTATGTTAAAATAAACAATATTTGATACATTTTCATTCTATATTTATCATTTTTTAAAAGATTTTAAAGTATTATTTGATTAAAATAACAAATTTTAATCAATTTTAAGCATATTAATTGTCATTTTTAGACTAATTTAAACTTTTTTTTGTACATTATTTTACCATTTTTATGTCAATTTGAGCATGTTTTTATCAAAAAAAACCTACTATTTTAATAAAATTAGACTCCTATCCTTTACTAAATATAAAGAAAAAAAACCATAATCAATATAAAGATATTACAGACAGACACACGGACATTTCAAATCAAATAGCTCTTTTGGTAAAGGTGAGGTAAAAATATTTTATTTTGCAGAATAAACATTAAAATATGTAAATAAATAAATATATATGATTTATAAAATTTTATTTAGTATTAAACTGTAATAAAAATAAAATAATTGCCAATCTAATTACTTTATATTTTATTAAAAGTAAATTAAATACAATTAATATTTTGGTTTATTAAAAAGTATTTTAGGAGCGTACAGGAGCCAATAATTAAGCATTAAACTTAATTGATAAGTAATATTTCTTTTTTAATTAATCATTACAGTTCAATGGTAACTTCATGTAAATATTTTTGATTTATTTTCATTTTAAAAATTTTATTATGTAACTTGTTTATATAAAATGATAAAGAGAATAAACATTCACAATGAGCTCATTTTGTTGTATTTTCTGAGTTATTTCAAGTTTTATCAAAAATTTTAGTTTAGACTCTGAAACTTGTCCCGGATTTGACGACCGGGCTCGGGCTTAAAATAAAAAATGTACGGCTAGGCCGGGCTTTGAACTAAATATTTCTAGGCCCAAAAAGCCCTTGAATTGAAGTTAATTCCAATAACTTTTGTCTTGTAAACGAAATTATGTTAAGATAATTTAAATATAACATTAAAATTATAATTTTAAAACATATAAAACTTTTAAATGTACAAGAGATTTTATTTAAGTATGTCGATATTTTATTTTTAGAGCAAAAAATAATTATAATTATTTGAGTTTATCTTATGCACGCCAGGCCGAATCGGCCGGATTTTGCGTTTTTAAAAAATAATCGGGCCTGGCCGGGCCTCATCTTATCTGGCCTTATTCGGGCCAAAATTCTTTTATAATTTCTGAGTCTAATTTACACTGAAAGTAAAAGTAATAGACAAGTAAAATGAAAAATTAGAAGTAAAAGTAAAATACAAATTATCTTGGATATAATTCATTATATTATATTTTTAAAAAACAATAATTAAGAAATATTAGTATGTAAAAAATACGTATATGATTTTTTGTCTCAATTCCTCAATAATTTATTTTTGCAAAAAAAATATTTTTTAACAATATGTAAAAGAAAAAGTAAAATATAAAGTAAAAGTAAAAGGCAAGTAAGATTTAGTATTTAGAAGAAAGATAAAGTAAAAGTAAAGTTATATTTAAGTTATATTTAAAAGAATAATTAAAAGAAAGTAAAATTAAAATTATTATTTAAAGAAAAAGTAAAAGAAAAGTGATATAAAAAATTGAAAGTTAAGCAATACTAGTAAATAGCACTTCAGTGAGTTTATTGTAACTTTTGATTTAGTTGTGATTTAGCTTTCGACTAGTCAACATCACATAAATTGTTCATTAGCGACGGCTAAAAAGTATTAAATAAGCGAATATGATTATGCGAGTGATTGGTTTTAACTTGAAATAGTTTTAATTAATTTATATTAGACAATATTTGATCCATT
>JAQGAW010004724.1:0-10538 GCA_034698025.1 Phthiracarus crinitus | reverse complement strand
GTTCATAATGAGAATGAATTAAAATTAGTTGGTTTGGTTAAAATGGATCAGAATAAGTGTCAACCGAACCAAACCATAATATTTATTCCATCAGCAGCTCGTAGTTCTGGAAAATACTATGAACGGCGAAACGCGACGAGAAATACATGGGTTAAGGATGCGATCAGTTATGGTATTCGAGTGGTGTTTGTGATCGCAGATCCGAATAATACAGAAATACAGAAACAGTTGGAAAAAGAGAATCAAATCCATAACGATATGCTTCAGTTTGTATTCATTGACATAGTATTACAATCTAACACTAAAATTACTATCTATTCTTCACTGGACAGCAAATAATTGCCATAAAACTAAGTTAAACTTTATCGCTAAAGTAGACGACGATATAATAGTTAATATCGAAAGATTAGTTCACCATAAGTTCAAATCAGGCATTTCTGGTCATTTGTCTCCAAAACATAAACCAAATCGAGTCAAGTCAAGCAAATGGTATATTCCTTTAAATGTTTACAGTGAACAATATTATCCACAATATGTTTCTGGTCTAACGTATGTGATCACTACTGATATCGTTCAACATTTATATAAATATTTCGTTGAGAACAAACCGAAACAGATTTTAGATATAGAAGATGTTTATATTACGGGAATATTAGCTGATAATGCGGGCATTCGTAGACACGATGTCCAACAAATTCGGAGGACTTGCGATAAAAACGTATGTAAATTGTATGACAACATAGCTATGAATGGATGTAATGATGTGAACGGATTTTGGTTAAAATGGAAACAAACATCATTGTTGTCGTGCAATAATAGCATTGGTATGACATCCGTAATAATACATTAGCGAAAAGAATTATATTATCGAAACATCCAAAGCAACAATTATCTGCGTATTAATGAATAATTATTATTTTATTTTAATATTTTTAATGCATTGCTTGTTTTATTAAATTATTTTCCGTGTTATATAATTGTAATTTCATATAAATTTTATTCTATTGTATTAACATTTGTCTTTAAATTTATATATTAATTAAATAGAGTTTCAATAATAGCTATGATTGTGTGTTATGTTTAGTGTTATTTACAGTGTGTTGTGGTTTAAGAAATTCATAAAAGTAAAGAACTGAATTAACTAATAGTATTTATCTTTTATGACGTCAAAAACTAGACCCCGTAATCATAAAAAATTTTATTTCCGAGGCTTTATTTATTAAATAAGTAATAAATTACGCTTGTACTGTACAATATATTATATTCATAGAAACGATATACAGTATAAAGTTATTTACAGAGAAAAACATTTCGCATAAGTTCTAAAAATTAAAGCAGATTAAAATCTATAAATAGACTGCCTTTGGGTTAATCTGTTTAATATGCAGCAAAAATGCAAACATATACCTGTTTGACCAGTATTTACAAACTCCAAATTCAACAGTGTATATATTAAATGAGGATTGGTAACAATATCATTGAAACATGAAACTAATCCCTAGACTTTTAGACGCTCTCTCATATCCAGGTCTTGTCTGTTGTCAAAACTGTATTATAGTGACTGTAACGACTAAATCTTAATGTTTCTGTAAATTACTAAAGCATTTATTGTATATGTTTGACTGGAATAAATAAATAATGTTTATATTTAATTTTGCTTTAATCATTGCCATGTTATTCGAATCTTTTATTTGTATTTTCATTCTTGGGATAACCTGTGGCATCGTTTTAAGACTTCCAAAATTCAATTGAGTGATAATCCAAATAATTTCAAGCAAAATGCAGCCATGAATGCTATTAACTGTAAATAGAGATTAAATTAATTTTTAAAAATATGTTCCGTGAAAACATTTTCTTCATATATTAATAAATTGTATTAATAATTAGCCACAATTTGAGTTCTAATATTCATATCATATGACTAGAGCCGCGAAATTTTTTTAATTGATTAAAAAATGTAAGATAATTGAATTTCTAGATGATTTTAAGCTAAATCTATTTATTTTAAACTATTGCTATTTTTTTGAAAAACTGTGATTTAATGATTATAAGTGAGGATAGTGTTTTCTTAGAAAATACCGCCTTTTTTCTTTAATCATATTACCGGGAGATTAATAAATTAAGATCTATTAAATATACCTAAAGAATAAAAAGTAGTTTTATTTTCCCGGTTTTGGCAGTTTATAAGAATAACCCGGAAATGCACATATTAACAAAAAGGGTTAATATTATTTCAATATTGTACTATAAGTATTCAATGAACGAGATTTTTTGAAAGATAATAGACAAGGATTTACAGAATATAATATATAAACTTGTCATATCATAAACTAAAAAAATTACGGAAATTTCGTAACAATAACAATGAAAAAAAATTTCCCGGAACTGTTCCGGTTTTAACACATTTTTTGTTCCCTGTTCCCTCCCGTTTTGACTACTTTTTAATCCCGGAAATCACTATCCTTAATTATAAGTAAATATATTGTTTTTTAAACATGATGAATATTGCTAGAGAATGTATTTATGAGGTTAATTTGGAAAAATTAAATAATATTTTATTTAAAAAATTTTAAAATAAGAAATACAGAACGTTGTCCTCTAAATGTTAGTTATTCCAGATTTTTTGGAAATATTTTAAATTTAACCATAAACCAGATTATGCATTTTTTCTAACGATTTGATCTGTTATTTTTAAAGTTTAATAAATGGTTATGCACTCTGTTTTCTGGTGTATTTCGAGACATTTCATACTCAAAATTAGGATACAAAATCATAGTTAAAATCATTGAAGCTCAACATTAATTTGGTAATCTATTGTTTAACTTACTTCATAATAAGTGAAATAATTGATAATAAATAGTTTCCAAAAATAGAATCCAACTCTTTTTTTGCTAACTTTTTCAATAAACGTTAAAACCTATTTATTTTTAAGAATACAATTTTTATTAGTAGATAAACTAAAATTATACTAAACAAAGATAAAATTTAAAATAACATATATTAATTTTAATAAGACTTAGTAATATTCTTCAAAACTAACCTTTATATGAGTACATGGATTTGATTTTGTACGCAATAAGTCTATTTGTAATTTTATTAATTTTTTATATGTTTTATTAGCCTCTAATGTGACCGAAGATGCGGTATTAAAAAATGATATCAAGAATACTGACACAAAAACAACGCAATATAGTATCGCTATTTTAATTAAAAAACTTATATTCCCAAATATAATCGTATACAACCATAAAGAGTGAAATGTAGAAATAACTGTGTAATATATAAATATAAATTTAGACCAATAATCTCTGTTAAATTCATTTACTTCTTTATGCAATAGATTTAAATATTTTAATTTTTTATTTACATTTATATCTATAATTTTTCCATGTTTTAACTTAGCATTAAAATTTTTAAATTTTGTTTTGATATAATAGCATATAACGTAAAAATATATTAATTGCCACGACATTAGATTCGCGACGTAAACCGCGGCAAACATATAAAACAAACTCCACGGAACAGCAAATATCAATATCTCTGATTTGGAACAATGTATAGCCAAAGGAAAGAATGACAAAGAAAAGAATAGCGGAGGGAATATGTATTTTGAATTGAACTCATTATATTTAAACCAAGATTTTGCAAACTTTAATAAACCATAAATATCTTGTTTATCATTTAATCCAATGCTGAGCGGAGTTATCAAACCTGATATCATTAGAAATGGTTTCATATAAGATGGCCGAACATTATTCTTATAATTTAAATATTGAATAATTTGTGATGCAATAGGAAATGTACAAATGATGGCAATGCCTAAATTAAAATGTAATCTTACACCAAGAAAATAAGAAAAATCTCCGATAGCTATGGCTATAAATGAATTGTCTTCTTTTAATGACGAAGAGATTAAGCCACGAATTAAACATAAACTCAAAACAACAAATACTAACATTGGATGGAATATTTTTCTTCTATAATTTGAATTGAAGTTAAATAATGATAAACCAATTTGAAAGAAATGATTGCCCGCTGATTTAATTATATCTTTTTCAGGTAATAAACGTTTAGAACTAAAATCAATATTATTTGTTTCCATGTTATTGTAGAAATAATAGTTGTTTTTACTGCGGAGATTAATAAAAATTATCAATAGTAAAGTTATTTTTCATTTCCAACGAAAATTCTAGTGTTTAACTTAAAGAATACTCGAAAGTAATTTTGATTTTGTTTGAGGAAGACTTTAGTGTTTTAATATAAACTTTATAAAAATCAATAGTAAGTGTGTAATAAAAGAGTGATTAATTAATGAACAGAATAATTGCTTATTTTTAAAGCTAGTTTTAAAAAGTAATAAAATATTTTTCAAAACTTTCTAATAGTAATCAGCAAATGAAGTATTATTTCAAAAACTTGAGTTCAATGAATAAAATTTTATAATTCAGTTTAACTTATTTTTAATATTTATTTATTAGTTTTATATTATAAAAACATTAATTTTATTAGAAATAAATGGTTAGTATAGGAAATAACGTATATTTAGTTTGAAAATTTAATGTAAACTAATAAATACTATCGAAAGCTCGCATTTTGTATTATTTTTATTTCATAATATTTTCTGTAATTTATTGAATAAAACTGACAAATAATCAATACATTCATAGGAATAGTTTAGAAATAAATGTCATCTTGAAAATTGTGATTTATTTTAATTCTAGTTAATAAAAACAGAAATTTTTCGATAATCATATATTAGTTAAAAAACAAGTAATAAATTCTTAATCAATTGTATTTAAAAAAATAATAATTGATGAAATAATTCAAAATCAATTTCGTTGAAATCGGAAAAGAAATATAAAATCAATTAATAAATAAAATTCAATAAAACTTATTCTAGTATTTTATGTCAATTAGTAAAAAAAGTTTCTGAATGTAAAATTTATTTTTGCTCACTTTTTTATATAATTAAAGCTTATGCTCTTGACATTGTCCGTCTGTCTGCCTGTAAGAACTAGCTTGACCATGGTTACCAAAATGTATTTTATATTAGTTTATAATATTTTTGAGTAGTTAATAAAAACTAATTATAAACTTATTTTGTAAAAAGAGAGCTCTATATGTTAATGACATTTTTGTTTTATGAATAAATACGTGTAGATAATTATGTATTTAAAATAATTATTATTTTAAAAATCAATAAATGAGTGCTCATGTTTCTCACATATAGCTAAGATGTCAATAAAAAAATTAATAAAATTCACTTTAATATATCACATTAAAATATGATTCATATTAAGAAAGTAAAATTAAATTAATATTCATTTTGATGTGCAATAAATTATGAATTGTGTTATTAGTTATGAATATTAGTATAATAATGAGTACAGAAAATTGTGTTTGTGTATTGTTTTGTTCAGAAAATATAATCAGAAATACTTGTCTATTTCTTAATAAAATTATTTTATAGATAATTTATTATTAAATATTGACAAATATGTCTAAAACAATTAAATCATTTTTTGATTATTTTAATAGATTAATTTATTGTATAATCACTTGAGTATAAGAAACTGGTCGGAAACTCTATTCAAAAATAATTATGCGATCCAACTACAGTATATTAACTATTAAATATAGTTTCAATAATTCTTACTTTATAAGATCAATCTGAATAGAAAACCTATTATATTACAGCTGTATTTGGTATTCGCTCAGTGTTTCCTTTTTTTAAAATCGACAATAATATGTGCAATTTTAATGTGATTAACTTTTAAAGTATTAATTTAAAAGGATATTAATCTGGTCTTGATTTTATATAAAATTTAAATTTCCTTATCTTACCATTAATTTTCATTTTGCAAACAAACCTTTAATTATTGATTAATACAAAATTTTAATGTGATTTAATGTCAAATAATTCGAGTCAAAATGCAAACATTAGTGCGATTAGTGATGAGAATCAGCTCGAAAACCTGAGCTGTAGCTGAGCTGATTTAATAATAAATTTTTAGAGCTGGGCTGATTTAGTATTCCGCTCCTATTAGTATGAGCTGAGCTTGACTATGTCGAAGCTGAGCTGAGCTGATGAGCTGGAATTTGTCATTATATATATATATTTTGAATGAAAAATTTTAATTTTACAAACTTATTATTTTTTCTAAACATTACAATAATATTATAATGACTCATTATTATATGACAAATTTATTTATTCAATCTATTTTGAATTTTGAATCACATTTATATGAATAATTCAATAGGAAACAGAAAAATACATTAAAAAGCACAAAAGTCAGCTAAAACAGCTTGATAGTCGATATACCGAGCTTGAGCTGAAAGCTGAGCTGAGCTGGAGCTGATCCTTTGTGAGTTGAGCTGATTTTTGCAGCTCTAAAACTCTAAAACAAGAGCTGAATTTCAGCTCGAGCTACAGCTAGCTCAGCTCCATCAGCTCCAGCTTTCATCACTAAGTGCGATAATCTAAAAATATTTAGTAATTTAAAATTAACTTCTTGTTTGTTATTGATTCCTATACAGTGTGCAGATATTAATCCAGACATCATTAAAAATGGTTGTAAATAATGCGGTGTTTTATCGTTTGTATATTCCACATAATGTACATTTTGGGATAAAATAGAGACAAATAGAGCTTGCATTATTGATATATTGTGGTATCTAACTTTCCAAAAATATACTATGGATGAGATAAAATATTATTCAGTTTTAAAATATTAACATTTAAACTTGTGGTGGTAATAATTTCTAAGTAATTATTAAAGCTTTGAAAATCGTTAATTATCGAATGTTTTAGATCGAAATAATTTCAATTTAAAACAAGAATAGAGGTCCTAATAAACCCAAATTAATGAAATTTAAGTAAACGAATTAAACGAATCAAACGATTTTTAAAATATCTAACGATTTTAAAAATTTTTAAAACGATTTCACAAATTTGATAATTTTTAAAATTTAATCCTTAATTTAGACAAAAATTTATTATTTATATAAGATAAATCCATATATGAATTAATATTTTGTGTAAAATTAATGTAAATGTATAAATTAAACCTGAATTTTGGCTAAGTTAATGTCATAAACAACTTTTTTCAAGTAAATATATATTTTTGTAATAATTAAAAAATTATTTAATTAAGACATTTTGTAATTTATAATTATTTAAGCCTAATAATTAATTTTTGCAATAAACTTAAAAATTTTTCAAACGATTTTTCAAACTATTTCGAATCTTTTTATTAAACGGTTAACAAACGATTTTGTACCATTTTTTCTAACGATTTTCAAAGCCTTAGTAATTATACTAAATATCGAAATGAATCTATTCGATAAGATAAAACCTTTTATTAATGTTTTATACGAATAATTATTTTTCTTGTGATTTAAAGTCAATTAATTTGAGACTAAATGCGACCATTAGTGCAATGATCTAAATTTAATTGTTATGTAAAAGTTAAAAATTTAAAAATAAATGATAATTAAATCAGACCTCATGAAACCGAAAGTAATTGATTATAAATAACTTCCAACAATAGAATCCAACTTTCTTTTGACTGATTTTCTCAATAAATGTCAAAAACTGAAATAACATATATTAAACTAATGTGTAAATTTTTTAAATATTAATATATGTTTTACCTTAAGCTTCTTATTAACATTAATTCTATCTTTAAGGGAATGAATGTTTATATTTAGTAATAATTTATATGATTTATCAGATTCTTTGGTTATAGACGAAGCATCGTATAATAATAAGAGGAGCAAAACAAATACATTTGTTGTTATGTATATTGCAATTAAACGAAGCATTGGTGTTAAATCCCCAAATAGTAGCATAAATAGCATAAAACAAAAGGCAGTCGAAGCCATTGTGTAATATCCGAAAATAAATTTTGACCATAAATGATTAAAATCATATATTTCCTTATGGCATAAAGTCAGTGATCTAATAATTTTTATTATTGTATTTCCGATTATTAGTCGAAATTTCATTTGACTTATGTGTTGATTAATCCATTTCAGTTTAAGTCTAAAATAAACGCATGTAATGTGGAAATAGATTAATTGCCAACAAAGTATACCACAATTATAACACGTAATGAGCATACAAATCAAACTCCATGGTATAACAAATATGAACAATTGATAAATACTGCATTCAAAAGCTAAAGTGAAAAATGTAACTGAGAAAAACAAGACTGGAAATATAATGTTTTTTGTGAAATTAGCAAACATAAACAAAAATTTTGAAATTTTGAGCAATTTATAAACATCTTGTTTATTATTGATTCCTATACTATAAGGTGTAATTAGTCCTGACATCATTAAAAATGGTTTTATATAATGCGGTGTATTTTTATTTTTATAATCCATATAATGTACAATTTGGGAGAAAGTAGAAACAAAAAGAGCTTGAATTATTGATATATCGATATGGTATCTAACTTTCCAAAAATATGCAAAATCTCCAATCATTATGAATAGTTTGGGGTTTTTATCGGATAATAATAAAGCGATCAAAGTTCGAAATGCATACAAAAGTGTTACAATAAATACAAAAATTGGATGAAATATGATGTATCGCTTCGTTGAACTAAAGTTATAATATGATAAACCAATTTTATAAAACCGATTTGCTGCTGGTATTAACGCAATATTTTGTGGCAGTAACTGCTTTGTGTTAGTATATGAATCCATATCATTTATGACAATAATAACTTATTTGTTTTGTTTAATTTTTTTAAAAAAAGTTACACTTTTACAAAATTATTTTATATTTATTTAAAATAATTTTTATTTTTATATTTGGATTAATTTCTATAAAATTTATCAATAGAAACACAAGATCAGATAATATTAATATTTTATTGATCTCATCTATTCCTTGAATAGAAAACACAAAAATAATTATATTGTTTATAATTTTATTGCAAAATTTATATTTACAGTTTTGTAAGAATAATTTTATTGTGAAATTATTGTAATGTTTTTATTTTGCATACAAAATGTTATTTTGAAAAATATAAAACTAGTAGATTATTAGTCAACCTTAAGCGGGAACAAAATGGTATTAAATTTAACTAAAATTCAAGGTAATTCTAATATAAAATCTCCCATTCATTGAATGCAACACGACTGACACAATTTTACCTTTTAGATACAACTATTGAGAATATTTTTGAGATTTATATATACTGATAAGAGATTAAAATATGTATCGTTATTCAAGTCAACTAAAGGTTTAAAACTAGTTTCAAATATCTTTACAATATAAAATTTTTTCAAAATTCTCTATCGTTTCATTAATATTTGTCTAAATTACTTTTAAAGATTTTAAATTTATACTATTAATCACTCATATAAAATATAAATAAGTTGCCAAAAAATAATGCAATATTTAAAGCAATATATCAAGTTATTATTAAACTTTATAAAATTTTGAAATTCTTGAAAATTGACTAACGTTCCACTAACGAAAACAAAAATGTAATAATCATTGTTACCCAAAACATTTTTCAATCCCTTACCCGTGCTATCTTTAATTTTAATTTCAGAGAACTATTGTGATTAAATTTTTCAATCATAATAGCTTTCACGAATAGGCCTCATTATCTTTTCTCTTTGTTAGTTTTATTTTTAAAAATTCATTTTTTGTTAAGAGCTTTTATGGAACCACAATATTAATTATTTATTGTATTATATTTGAACTACTAGTCACATCACTATTACTAAACTTTGATAAATATACATTACTCATAATATTAAAAATTTTCACAAATAAAAATTTATAAGTTATTTTTTCAATTTTTAGTCGAATGTTTTTGGTAAATATTGAATAAATAAAATTCGAACCAAACTTTAAAATAAATTTTTGGAACGTATGTCATTCAGTGTTATATTTAAATATTTAAGATCAATATATAAGGATTTTACGAATCAATGACTTATTTTAATAATACTAAACTTAATGATTTATTAAAAATGAGTCTGTGATAATATAAAGAATAGTTTAGTGCTTTATAGCAATAAAAACCATGTAAATTCACTTTTAAAGAAAATTAAATACTTATTACAGATGTTTTAAAAAGCTTTGGCCATTTCTATAATTAATTTTCTTTTTATTTAATTTCCAAATAAATATTTTATACCATTTTTATTTTAAGCATTAAAAATTAAACACTTATATATGTAAATACTTATTGTATGGAAAATAAATAAATACCATTTTTGAATATATTAAATAGTAAATGATGAATAAAAAAAATTAAATCTTTTTAAATCATATATTAAATTATCTATTTATTTTGAGTTTCATTCTATAGTTTTAAATATAGTCAAAATTTTATAATTTGTTTAATTATAATTAGAAAATCACATATACTTTTTAAGTTAAATAACTTTCACCTTTTATGACGAAATAATTTTTTAGTCCTGAAGGTCCGAATTAGTGATTGAAAATATTTAAGATTTCAATTCCATTACCGTTCCATTACCGTACATAAGATTTGCATTACCGTTCC
>JAQGAW010004723.1:0-10539 GCA_034698025.1 Phthiracarus crinitus | reverse complement strand
ATGAAAATAGGCGCTAAAAATATATACTCGTGACAGAAAATAAAGTAGAAAAGCAATTTACAACATTATATATTTTCCATTTGCTAAACACTAATGGAAAATATTTGTCATAGTTGTTAATATTGTATTAGATTAATGCTGCTGTTGGCACACGTTTACGCACACAAACTCAATACTGATTTTTAAAGACATTTCGAGAAATATAGAAAGAATTTTTGAGCGAAAAATTTTTATTTTTATATTTTATAGATTTTTCAGTTTAAATATTGAAATCCAAGTAGTTTTATATATTTGAATAATGCATTATTTATTTAAAAAACTCCAGAAATATTTGAACTAAATTAATTCATTCCATAATTATTCATATTTTCTTATTCTTAAATATTAGCATAATTTATATTGAAATTAAATAATTTATAAATTTTTATCAAGTTAATGTCAAATTTTTAATTTTAATTGAAAACCAATTTATCTTTCTTCATTATTACATCGAAAGCGCTACATATTTATATAAATTGCAAACCACATGCGTTCACTTAAACATAAAATTTTTAAAAAGACTTGAATAAAATATCAATGTTTGTCTGTATCAAAAAACGCCAAGATATACATTTTCGAGCAAATTTTTATTTTCAATACACAGTGTAAATATTATTAATCAAAGTTTATTGATTCTCATATATTTGGTTGCAATGTAAATATTTCTGTGAAATAAGGTTTGGTTCAACATCTTGTTCTCCAGTTTTGTCACGCAAACCAAATCTTATAACTCATTTTATGTTAGACATAACTAAAGGGCGGATTTTCCGGGACTAAAAAGTTATGAAAACGGGAGGGAACCGGGAACAAAAATGTATTAAAAACGGGAATGGTTCCGGGAAATATTATTTTTTCATGAAAAAAACTTTACAAAAAGTTGAATTTTATATTATGTATTGTAGCATTTTAAAATTAACTTTTAGGCATAATTGTAAATTTTTTAAAAAATAGTTCGAACATTTAATGAACAACATATTTATCAAACTAAAGAAATTTCTGAAATATACATTCATTATTTAAAATTTTAAAAGTTTTGGAGCTATTTTCGATGGTTCTGTATTACACCGGCCCCATTGTTGTAAAGCAAGTAAAGTAGAAATTTTTATATTGTTGCTAAAATCCGTTAGAAAAAGTTTGATAGATAAAGAAAAATATACAGTAAAACCTATATAAGCAAATATATTTAAAAATTTAATAACATAACCTAATAAACTCTAACCATAAATTAACATAAAAGCCAACCAAAAAATGACACAGCGCTAAGCTAATATAACCTAACTTAACCTAAGCAAACCTAACGAGACTGAAACAAACCTATCCTAACCTAACCAACCGATACAAACCTAACCTAACCCAATCCTAATCTAACCTTAAATTACCTAACTTAACCTAACCTTACCAAGCAAAAAAAACAGAAAATAATCCAAATCAAACTCAACCAAACACATATTTAATAATCCAAAGAATATTTACAAATGAGTAAATATTAGACCTGTAACAGTTATTTTTTAAAATCATTTGTTTTACTATTAGGCTGACCAGAACGTCCATTTTGCACTGGATTGTCCAGTTTTATTATAGTTCTCCAGTGCTAATCAATTGCATATTATGAACAATTTAATGCATTTTGTATTGTCCAGTTTTAAATCCAGTTCATTTTTGTGAAATTTTTAGAAAAATCCAGTTTTTAATCAAAATAATATGGTCAGCCTATTTACTATTTAATAATTAGTTATTAATCAATGAGATATAACTGTATTATATTAGAACTGTTTATGTTCAAAATCACAATAATACAGATTTTATATAATTTAGTACAAACCATCCTTTTAAACAAACAGTACGCATATAACTATTTATGCAACATTGGGGACTGTTTACTATAGAACATCCCTATTTTCTTAGAACCTTAATAATTCATGTACTAAATTCATACTTTTAAATAATTTTTAGCTTTTTGTGCATTTACTTATAAATTTATGGCTAAATAAAGAGAAAACGGGAGTTTTTTGAATATGTGTGCATATCCGGGATTATTTATATAAAATGCCAAATCCGGGATAAAGCGGGAAAATAAAACTACTTTTATTTAATTATTAAAACTTAATAGAAGTTAAAATATTAATCTCCCGGTCTTGCGATCAAAGAAAAAAGACGGGATTTTCCAGGAAAATCCGCTCTTTAATTATAAGAACAATAGCAATGAAGATAAAACTTTAAATGGTATAATATTTATCATTAAATTATGAAAATAACTGCAATTCAGATCGAAACATTTTTTAATTAACAGGGAACATTGTGTTTTGTCGGGCCGAATCGGGCCGGGCTTTGAGTTTTAAGAAATAATCGGGCTCTTGCCGGGCCTGGCCTAAGCCTAAAATTTTATTGTAATTTCGGAATCTATTGTGAACTTTAAATATATCATACAATATAGCGATATAGCAATGTAGAATGGAAGGAATATCATTATGATTTGTTGACAATCAAAAATGGAAAATTCCACATTTTTTTCATAAATTTTGTTCATGTATTTGCAGTAATATTTGATGCTACGAAAAGCTACAAAATATTGCTTAATATCCGAGGGAATAGACAAATGATTTATAAATTGGTTTGTGTATGTAATGCAGGATTATGTATAAATGTATTTTTATGTGTTTTTAGTTAAGTTAAAATTTTATTTTTAAAAATAGCGTTAGTATTTAAATACGCTTAAAATTGAAAACCCGAACTGAACACTACATTTTGTCAATCCGTTTATCGTAAGTCTAATGTGTGTGAACTATAATCATAGAAATTGCTTGCCCAGCGTGTGGTGTGCTTGCCAAGGGTTGACCCCTAGAAATTTGGAAAAGTTGACCCCACACCCAAAATTTTATGACGAGAAAGATTTGAAAATTTTGAAAATTTTTTGGTCAAATTTAAAATAATTCTCTCAAAACCGATGTGTTTTTGTGACCCTTAAATTTTTGGTCAAAATTTCAAAAAATTATCGTTTATATTCGATGATTTTTCATAGAATTCCATTTTATGTGGATTAGGCCATTTCTGAGAAGAAAATTCGAAAAAAAAATTTTTGAAAAAAATATTTTGTCTGAACGCCCAAAAATCCGATGAGACTTTCAAATCCGATGAATTTATCTCCCCCTTAAAAATTGAGATTTTATGTATCTGACACCCGAAGAGCATCCGACCGAAGTGTAACTATGTTTATAACCAGCATCCGGATAAATGCATATATGCATTACGTATGTTTCATTTTTTGTTTACTTGATTTTATAGTATGCAAAAAATAGTGTTAACTCTATAGCATGTATATAGCAAAAGGTAACTTTGCATTCAAAATTTACTATTTAAATAAGTCATCTTCTTTTACCATTATCTTGCCATTCTTGAATCGATTCACTGATATGCCTAAGACTTATTTTATTTGATTCCACTGATTGTAAGCTTTCCATCGATATATATATTGTCAATTGATCCGACATTTTTTAATTAAAATATTATCGGATCAATTGATAATATGTATATCAATGGAAAGTTACAATCAGTGGAATCAATTAAAATTAGTCGTAAGCATATCAGTGATTCGATTCAAGAATGGGAAGATAATCTTAAAAGAAGATAATTACCAAATTAGTTCTCAGACCGCTAAACATTATACTGATGTGGTCGGAGTTAGCAAAATGAAACTTTACTCGAAACGAAGAGCCGATGTTTGTCTACATTCCATTACAAAACGAAATAATTGAACCGAACGAAGAGTTAACACAGCGAGATATGAGTGAATTAATCGAACACTACAACGAATTAACCTGCGATAACACTGATCCAACTGAAGAGCAAATGTCAACATGTGTTAACCCACCAAAAATCCCAATGGAAGTTCTGACGCCACTGTGAAGATCGAATCGCATGCGTCGCCCAACCAATAGATTGAAATTATATATTCACTAATGAGTGCAAACATGAGTTAACTTAATATTTATGATTTTATTTAATTTAATTTTAGTTTACATGTCTGTTCTTATGTTTTGATTTTGATAATTTATGTTAAACTAATATTTGATTTGTTTTTGTATTATCGAGCATATGTTAACAAAATGATTTTTAATTTAACTTTTTATAGTAATCCTAAAGAACGAAAGAACGTGATGTTTAATTATTGAGGAACGAAAATGTTTGAATTTATTGATAAACGATTATAACGAGTAGGAATGGTATCTTTTGTATTCAGTTAACATATGGTTTCCTCTATGGTAAAGCCTATGTTAGGCATGTGTTAGCGTGTTAACCCGTTTTAATTTGAATTGTTAATTATTCTTTAATTAAGTTACAAAAAGAGACTTGTAAATATACCCCCAAAAATTTAATAGTGAATGGTAGCGCCATATGGTGTTAACACATGGTTAACATCAGGTGAGGTGTGCGCACTTTGTGTGTTTCCGGGTTCATGTTTATGGAGTGTGTTGTGTGTGCCGAACTCTATTTGTTTCGCATTATTTTTATTAAATAAACTCGATTATTTTTAAATACTTTTGTTTTAATTAAATAAACGAAGACAGCAGTAAATATTATTTGATTGCAAATATTTTTGATATATATATTTGCAAATATCAGAAATGTCTGATAACTTATTTTTTGTATTAAAAAACTCGATTATCATTACACTATCGCTACAATTCAGAACTATTCATAATTAAGTGTAAACAGTAACTTCTGTTGTTTTACGTCGCAAATAATATCGAATCTTAACAATTTAAATAATAATAAAAATTTCTCATATTATTTTATAATTAAAATTCTATTGTTGTGATTATATATTTCAAGATTTCGATTAAATAATAATTTAACTCAATTCTATTTTATTCTATTATAATTCGCTATTTATTAATAATCATAATTCTATAATGATAACAGTTTGAATTGAATAGTGGTTTAATTAATTATGAGCTATATTTAATGTTAGCCAAATCAAATGGTATAAGCTTTCAATAATACGCAATGAATTCAAGCAATTTGTTAATCTAACGGCTAACTGGTGGAAACCCCCAATCACTGTATATTTGGGTTATCGTTAGGCGACAAAACACACAGACAGACATTTAAACACAATTATTAGTTTAGCAGTTTATTAATTTATTTATTAAAGGTAAGTTCGTAGAAGATGTAAAGATGGATTTTCTGGTTTGCGAATAATTTTCTGATATTTTAAGACATCTATCTAATTCTATTGGTCAGTTAGAGTTGAGGTTACAAACCTTGAAACGAAAAATTTTATTACAATAGTGCACACATATATAAATACGAAACGTGTGATTCGCGTGCTCATGTTATAAAGGGTGCTCCAGGTATATTAATAACGTGACGTCTATTATAATATACATTTACACTTAAAAAGCGATGACCGGGTTATTGAGACTTAAGACTCTATTTATTTTATATTTTAAATTTAATTTGTTTTTTTACTCTGTTTCCATTAATGTATACTTATTGTATATGTTACTCTTCTGACCTCTACATACGATTTTTTAAACTATTTAGAGTCAACCCTATTTCTTAAAATTGAAAAAAAATCCTTAGTTATACCTAGGGATGAGAAATTTAGGTTTTAACTGATAAGTTTTTCTTAGTTTAAACTTCGGTTAAAGTTATTAAATACTTAAATTGATTAAAAATAACTAGTTTAAAAGTAAAATTATTCGACCGAAAAAACCGATTTTTGTGGTTCCTAACCGATAAAACCGAAATTTGTTATTTGAGACCGAATTTCATAATTTTTGATTAATATATGCGTTTTTCGAATAAAAATTACCAATTAAATTTAAAAATTAAGTGAATTCTAAATATCAATTGAGAAAGTATTAAAAAACATGATTCCAACGCATTTTTATTGATTGAAAAGCATGGATTTATATTTGTGCAAAAGTATTGTGCCCATCTTTTCTTATATCATCATAATTTAAATAGCTATGTTTTAAAATTGTTTTATTTAACGAAATTTATACTCTGATTTACCCATATAAACATATCAATTTATTATATTATAATTTAAATTTTGTCCATAAGTTAAAAAAATCGACCGAAAAGTTAACCGAATTTAGACAAAAATTCCAACCGAAAACCGACCGAATTTAAACATTTTTCTGGCCGATTTTTCTCATCCTTATTAATAATATTTACTGTATTTTCTAAAAGATGACTTTCTAAAACATTTTTACAATATAATCTAAAATATTTAAATTCGTTAATTTTTTGTTTAAAAATTAGCACAATTGCTGAATAATCTTAATTGTGAAACGAGAAAAATTATTATAATTAAATTTATAATAATTTACATAAGAACTTTAGTTATTAACCTTATATCCAAACCCTATAATTTTGTCGTTATCCGAAATCTATATCCGAATTCTTTCAAGTTTATAAAATTTTAAATTATTTATAACTTAAAAGCTAAAAAAATTAAAATTATAACAACTACTAATAGAACAACTTCTAATTATCATTTAGTTTATAAATTAAGTATTAATTTTGGAAATTTAATATATTTTAGATCTTTTTAAAAAGTCGGGTTAGTACCAGTGTTGGCTGTTCAAAACGCAAGTCTCCAGACTGTCGCGTTTTTATAAGCTTATTTGTTCATTATGTAACAAAATTTTTTTACCCTATTTGTACGTTTAGTACAGTTTATACAACGCGACAGTCTGGAGACTTCGTTTTGAACAGCCAACACTGGTTAGTACTAAACATTTTTAAAGTATACTCTACAAAATTTTCGGGTACCCGTTTACTAGCCTGTTATGTATATTTAGAGTAATAATACTTGTTTAAAGAAAAGAGTAATCTTTATTTTAATAGTAAAAGTAAAAGTGATGAGTAAAAGAATAAAAGTATAATAAGAAAAAATGAGTAATTTATTTTTAAAAAGTGTGAATTAGAGAAAAATTAAAGCTAAATAATTTGAAATCAATTGAATTCTTTACGGTATATGAGCTAATAAAATAAGGATATGCATATAAATACCATGACATTAATCACTATTTAATTATTAATAAAACTATAATTATTTTTTTCAAAAAAAACGTTTATATTATAAGTTAAAAACAGAGTAATGTACGATAATCAGCGAAAAAACGGTTCCGAAACGTATCGATTAAATACTAGTACGCAACTCAATCCTTAAACATAAGTTGCATTATGCTCAATATAAGAATGACATTCTGTGTGTGTTTGAATGAATTCTGCAGTGAATACTTTAGTGAATGTGAGCATTCCGAGTGAAGTCACTGATTCATAAAACTGTTATTATGTTATCATTGAAACGGCACTGAAAAAGCTTATTGCTCTATGTTTTATATATAAGCTTAAATACAATCTTACTTCTTTCAACTTGAGTTTTATCGCATTTAATGCTTTAAAAATATTGTTATTCGTGTAAAGTAATTCTCGAACAGTTTTCTTATTTATTATTAAGATAGTTATCATTATTATAATAGTGTCAAACATAGCAAAGTATAGCAGAGATATTATTATTTAACTATTTATTTGAGTTTAGTCTTAAATATTTTAATTTGTTTACGCAAAAAAAAAGATTAAATTAAAAGGTAAGTTAGTATTTAAAATTTATCTTTGAATTTTCTAGTAAAATATATTCTTTTTTGTAAAATTAATTTATATACAAAATAACAATAAGTAATTTACTAACTTTTCTAATTATTTTCAGTGTAATATCTAAATTGAAAATATTATTTTTTTACTATTTTTTAATTAAACAGTTGGATAAATTTAATAAGTAACTCACTTTAAAATCAACTTAATTAAGATTAAACTTTTTTTTTGTTCAAGATTTATTTTCATAGTTTAATTCCTACCAACACAAATGAACAGACTTTTGTCAAATCCATAATATGAGCGATAATCTCAACGATAAAGTGAGCGAAAATGTTTTATTTATGTTAATGTTTATTTTGTTTTAAAACTAAATCTATAAATATTTATCTATTATTATAAATGGTAAAATTTTTCTTGTTTATTTATGCAAATTTATATTAGGTTTCAAAAGCACGATTATACACATTTAACAATAGATTCAAAACAAAATGAACCGTATCTTTCTCGGGAATTTAGGTAAAAATATTAGTTAATTATTATAAATTTAGCATATTTATTACAATTTAGTTTTCAAAAATATAATTTTAGTGATTTTTGTTGTAATATATGTAATTATGTTAGAAAATATTTTAGGCATACAAAACTTGAAAGTAGTGACAATTTCATCTTTTACTTAAAATTTTAGATTTTCTTTTCAACGTCAATATTTTCAGATTTATTCAAATAATCTTTTCATTTTATGTTTGCTGATCAGCAAGTATTAATAATGACTCACTTAAATAATTGTACGAATATAGCTTAAAATACACTTTATGCTAAATATATATTTTTTATAATGAATGATTTTATATATAAATTACACGCGTTTAGGTCTAAATCATATTCATAATTGTAAACTTAGGGAAAAATTATTAAATTTGATTTCTTAATTCGTAAAAATACAACAATAAGCTGAAATGCTTTTTTAAAACATTTATTTTGTTGACCACACGTCATTCAGTTATCAGTTGCAAACTCTTATCAAGGATTTTTTGCAGTCAAATATTATATAATTCATTATAAAAACTGTTTTGGTGTTAAAATTTTTTTCTTTAAATATATTAACCCATCGGCAAAGAGTTTGCTTGCAATTTTTTAGAAAAAGTTTTCTAACTCACCTTAAAAAAAAGCTTATAGTTTTGACATTTACACAGAACATGCACGCATATTCATCTAATTTTAGTTCTTTAAATGAGGAATCGAGTTGTTGAAGATTTTAAATTTCAAAGTAAGCTCCATCTAAATGTTCGCTCTTGTTTTCTTTATAAAATTGGTTTTATAAAATATTAAATAAGTGTTTGCGTGTTTTGTATAGTTTGAAATATTTTGATAAATCAACATCATTTCTTTTTCTTTCATTCTTTTCATACAACTCTCGAATATTTTATATTCTTATCTTTCACACATACACATTCAATCTCTATCTCAATCTTTTTTGCGCAAATGTGAAAATATTAAATATTATTTTACGATTACATTATTAAATTAGTTTATTTTGAAAAAAACTAGACTCACTCGCAAATGATTGAAAAGAAAAATAAAATTAAAAGAGCACTTAAAATTTGTGTCATTTATCATTTATAAAAACGCATACGTATTTTAGTTCAAAGCAGTGTAATGGTTGCCTTTTTTGCGTATTTTTGTATTTAGCTATATAATATAATTTTATGTAAAAAACAATATACATTATTCAACATCAACTCATCCATAAGTAAAAACATTAAAAAAACAAGCCAAATGTACTTTCTTGAATACACAACATTAATAATACAAATTATTTATAGTTTGCACCATTTATAAAAGTTAAATATTAGTCATTTGTGCAAAAATAGCGCTTTTCAAACTAAAAGTTTCCATTTAGTAAAAAGTGAATTTATGGATTTATTGCTGTATATATAATTTTTTTAAATATCTTAATTTTGAAAAATACACTAATCTAAGTGGTAAAAATTCAAGAAAACAATTACTAAAAACTACTTTACTAATCGTATCACAACAAATTCTATTATAAAAAAGGTTTAATATATTACTAGTTTTAGCCCGTTAAGAACATTAACATCAATTGGACATTTTGACCATTTTTACTTTTCTAAATATTTACTCTATTTTATAAAACATATTTATAGTTATTATTTGGATGTATAATACATTATATTCAAGTTTTATATATCGAACCGTCAAAAGTTTTGTGTTGTAAAATATATTTCGAATAGAGTTTAAGTCATTTAAGATTGAAAATGTATATATTTTATAGAAAAACGAGGCCCGAGTCAGGTCCGAAGCTTTTAGCATGTCTTAAAGCAATGTTACTATTTCTATAGAACTACCATTTTTTTATTAAAAATCAGAAAAATAGTTTCATTAGACTTAACTTAAATCTAACAAGAAAACAAAATTGATTGTTCAACAAAATACTTAACAAACATCCTTTTTTAATAAAATAATATTCAATTTCATGCAATAACATTTGTTGATAAAAAGAATCTTGTGATTCTTTAATATATATATTGCATTTCTGGAGTGCAACAAATTCTCAAATGAATTTCCTGCAATATATTTGAGTTTGCTGTGAATTTAATAAAGCAAAACATGGTAACATGTTTTTATCCTATTGTATCATTTATTAAACTGTTTTCTTTTAGGAACACATTAGTTTATTAATATCACACAAGTTCTGTAAATGTTAGTATTAATCAAGTAATAAAAATACACTTTTGTTCTCTGGCTTTTTTCTAAGAATATATTGATATTTTTGTAACTTATTAAACTTATTTAACACTTCAGTGGTAAACACGGGATAATAACCACCCCAACGTCACTTTGCGCGCTATAACTTTTTTATACTAAAAG
>JAQGAW010004722.1:0-10539 GCA_034698025.1 Phthiracarus crinitus | reverse complement strand
CCATACATATCTATATTATATTTTGCTTTTCCTAATGTTTTGAGTTGTGAATCCTCATAGCCTAGCATATGAAACAAATACTCATCAAATTCCAATGTTATTTTTTTAAGTTCATCTATATTGTTTTTTGTTATTTTAATTTCTCCATTAATAATTTTAACTAAATTATTTTGATATTCAATTTTTGGTAATTTAACAGTAAAAGTAAAATTTGAGTATTTATTTTTTAAAACAGAATCAATTTCCAAATTTTTTGTTTAGTTAATAAGAACTTGTATTGCATTGATTAATACTTCTTCATTATGATAATGACCTTTTGCCATTGTTTTAATAACAACCATGTTTTCTTCATTTTTATAATTAATTTTCACTTTAATTCTCATATCAGAATTTAGAAGAAAAAGAATTGTCTTGTAAAATATTTAAAAGTTTCCAAATTTATTTACAAAATAATACTCAAGTTGTCTTCGTCTGATTAATTATATAAAAAAGTGAATATAGATTTAAATACAAACTATAATTATAATAACTTAATGTTTATACAGACTTTATTTTTATAATATTAATATTAAAATTATTATATATGATATATTTAAGATTAGTATTGAAAAAATTGATGTTTGAATGGTTTAAACGAATATAAGCTTTTGATGGCTTAAATTAAATATTTCTTAAAACTTTCTAACGAAGTTTTCTAACGAGATCATAACTATTTGATACTATTTTTAAAGATTTTCAAAGCCCTATTGATTACATTTGCTTTATTCGTATTGTTAAATGTAATGCTCAAAAAATAATCAATTCATAAAATCAAAGTTATGAGTAATGTTGTAAACTACATATTTATATAATATTAATAAATATTTATCATTTATATTTATTAAAGCCGTATTTTATCTAAATCGTATTGACTAACAGAATAGAATAATACGAGTGTGGTGTTGAGTATGGTAGCATACTATTTTTGAATTTGCTTACCAATATATGAAATGTGAATAATTAATGTTAAAAATAAAAAATATTAATAATTATAATTTATTGATTTTCAAAAATTTAGAATAAATTAATATGTCTAAGTTTTATTCCTTATAAAATATTAAATGTAATTTATTATTATTTTATTATCATGTCAATGTAATAATTTTTACATAACTTTGAAATAAATATACAATCCTATTTTTTCAATTATTTTCCTATTTAATTAATTGAACCTATAATAATAAAATATTCTAAAATATAATGCTTAATTTATTTTAAAAATAAAGCTTAAATTAATAAAAAACGAACAAAGACATACTCGAAGGTGTCTACAATACTGAGTAGATGAGTGATGGAGATTTTATAGAAAATGGTAAAACTTTTAGTTGATAGTGGTTCAAGCTTTGGAAAAAAATCTATCATATTTTAACTATAACAATAGTATAATTAATTTATAAAATACATACCTTATTATTGAAAATGCTCTAGATAATATTTTGGAAGTCGAAGTAACTTCATCATTAACTTGTCAAAAAATTGTTATTGATTTGACATTATTTCATTTGTTTATAGGTAGTCTATATTTATTATGGGATATTATGCTTATATATTTAAATAAATAAAAAATATTTAAATAACTTCACATTAATCAATAAACCATAACAGTAAGATCTGATTAAAATTTCAATAAAATATTTTTTTCGAACAATATTTATTTTAAATTAAATTCAAAAAATTAAGTATAAAAACTTGGAAAATATTATTGAATTAACTCATTATAATAAGATAAAGTGAGCTCATTATTATTGTTAATAATATTTTGTTTTATTTTAATTTCAATAATTAATAAATTTTTAAAAGTAAAGAAAAGTGAAAAAAAATTTACTTAACAATTTGATGAAGAAATAGAAATGAAAGAGGCCTTTTATCGATGAATAACAAGAAAATACTGATAACAATACTGATAACATAACTGATAACAAGACTGAAAAACCAGAAAACACAGAATATTAAATTCATATAAATATAGCGATAATATTAATTAAGTTATCAATAAAATATTGAAAAAACAAAAGGAATCAAATACTTCTTGGTATGAAGTATATGTTGGCTAATTGTATGAAATATATTGGATTAATGAAAAATGTTTCAATGATAATGAAGTATGAAATATATTTTTAACGAATAATCTATTATGCAATATAATAAACAGTGGGAAAGAAGTAAAGAAAAACAAGAAAAATAGAATAATCGAATTAGAAAGAACTTCTAAATATAATAGATAGCGTTGAGAATAAGATTAAACTCTGACAAACATTTAGAATCTATATTAATTTCAATGTTAAGCTTAATAAAATTTCATAAATTACTGTTAAATTAATTTCTTTTAGAAACAACGGATTCAATAAAGACTCTCAAAAATTTTTATTTAATGAAAATAAAATTAATTAAAGATATAACGCTAATAATTTTAGACATTTATATCTATAAAGTAATATATGATTTAAATAAAAGCTAATTTTGACCATATGAGTTATTGTTTTTGACATGCCAGTATGTTTGTATGTGGTTTTATAAATAAAAGTGATTTTTAAATGTATAAATGTAAAAATTAATGGTTGTAAAAAATATAATAGATAAAAAATAATAGTTAAAATCTTGTAATAAAAAAATATGTTTTGTTAATACATACAGCCTGACAATTAAAACATTTTGGCCACCCATATCGGGGTAAATACTTGGAAAATAAATTGGAAAAAAATTTAGTTTTATTAAAGACACGTCAGTTATTAATATGATAGTCAACAGTGTGAAAACTCTGGGTCCGACGCTTTACGCCACTAAACGGAAATTTCATAGACCTGTGAGGTTACCGTTTTGAGGGTGAATTGAGTCGTCACTCCAATCTTGAATATTTCAACACGAAAATAAATTGAATACACTGAGAAATACTTCTGACATAAAAACAACAATAATACTCAATTATAATACTTAAATTATCGGCTTAAACAGTTCATTTAATTTCTTAAAATTCCTCTTCTAATAGTTTTAATTTTCGTGATTTTTTCGTGTCATTGAGTAGTTTTCGCGAGTTATATACAAAATTATTCCTAAATTTTACTCTTGTAACATATAAAACTTTTGCTTGAGACATATGATTTCGTGTAAGATTTATTATCCTTAATTTGTTTAATATTTACTTTAAAACTTATTTTTCATAATATGAGAGAAAGAGATAGTTGAAATCATTTTTGTTAAATAAAATTGATAATAGAGGATGCGTTTCTTGCCATAGGTAAACAAAGGGGTAATAACCCAGGGCTGACCCAAATTAGAAATTTAGAATCCACACAAGAATTCGGAAAATTTAAGAAAGAAAAATAATTGAAAATTAATCAAATGTAAATCCGATTTGTTCATTAAATCCGATTAAATTTTGTGACTTTTTTAAATTTTGCCAATTCGAGTATGTTTGGTTAGAATTTTTTCTATAAAACGATTGGAAAACAATTTTTAAAAAAAATTTTGTTTGGATGGCCGAAAAAATTATAGCTGAGGAGCTTTTGATCCCCCTTTATTAATTGAGATTTGCATTATCTGATAGCCATAGAGCTTGTAATTTATGTATAATTATTGTTTCTTATACAATACTTTTTTGGTCTATTAAACCCGCTTTTTTATTATAAAATTTCTTTATTTTTGTTCATTAAATTTTAATTTATTATAATTTGGTTAATTTGTCAAAATATAATAAGAATTTTAATGTTCATTCTTTATTTAACTTTGGTTCGATAGATAATATTTAAGTTATTAATTGTTGATTATGTTGTATATATATATATATTAATAAAATTAATAAATATTATGATTTTCAATCATTCATATTATTTTAAGATAATTATATAAAAATTTAGTCATTTAAACCCCACCATGTCAACTTTTTATTTTTAGTCACGACATTATAGCCAGTATGTAGTGGCGCCATGAAGCTCGTTTCACACGGTAACGGATTGTAACCTTCGCGATCTCTGCACTTTTTAATAAGATTAAATGTGTCAACTTTATAAATAAAGATTTATATTGTTTTAAATTATTTTTGACTTCCAATTTAGTCTACCTTTAATTCGAATAAATTTTTCTAATCAATGACTTCGGTTTAATGAATATTTATGCACGTAATTGAACGACATACTTGGAGAAAAATTATTTTTAAAGCAAATTTTTTCGATTGAAAAACATTTATATTGATTTATATCGTTAGTTTTATTATTTGTAAAAAAAAACTTTTTTTAACAGTTTAACAAAACTTTCCACAACTATCTAACGTAGAACTTTTTTTTGATTTCAATTTCTTTGAAAATAATTCTGTTTTTATTTGATAAAAAGAATTTTTGCGCAAATAAAGAGCTGAAATTAATTTTTATAAAATAATCCAAAACAATTTCATTATGATTTTTTCTCTCCAAATTGTTCTGATTAAAAGCTTAAATTTTTTTTGTAATAGGATTCGTTAGTGAATAAGCTAAACACCTGAAATAATGATTCTGTAATAAAGTTACTAATTTAAAATAAAAAATTTATTATTAACAAAAGTTGTTTTTTATGATTTAATTAGACTTTATATAAACATTGTAAAAGTGATAGAGTAATTATTCATAACCTTGAGCGTTTTTAATCATAATGCAATAATTTTTGTGCAATGTCAAGAAAAGTCATTAAACAATAATCATATTTCGTGATTTAGAGGATAGATTACTTTGATTGAGATAGATACTAAATGTCTGGTGTTAGTTAATTGTTTCAATGATAATGATTTTATTCCTCACTAAATAAAGAATATAACGTTTACGTTCATATAAAATTTATAAAATCATCAATAATAAAATTTTATTCTGTCAGAATAAAAAAGGTTTCAATTCAGTCAAATTCTGTTAGTTATTTCATTTAAGACACATATTTAAATTTTAAGATTAAGCAATAAATCCATAAATACTTACAAATTCCATCGTAACCTTATTTCAATTAGAAATTTAAAACATAATTTAATTAATAATAATTTTATAGTTTAACATATAAACTCACAAAACCTATAATAAATAATATAAGAATTAATTTTTATTCAAAAAATGTATTAAACAGCAAAGATTTTTACTTTGTATTCTATTAATAGGGAAGTTTTTTTTAGTCTCAATTATTATTGTACTATATTGATTTGACAAATGTTTCGTTAAATTAAACAAAAAAATATATAATAACCGTTATAAAATCAATTCTCAAAAGAAAAAAATATAATTTTTTAATAACTTTATAATCATATTACAAAAGGATATTATGTTATAAGTTTTAGCCCAGGTTTGACCTACCTAGAAATTTAGAAAATCCGACCACCCCTTACCCAAAATTTGAGAAATTCTAGGACGAAAAAAATTGAAAATTTTGAAAATTTTTGGTCGAATGTTAAAAAAGTTTACATCAAAACCTATTAGTTTTTGTGACCCCTTTAAATTTTTGTCAAAAGTTTAAAAAGTTATTGTTTAAATTAGTAGTTTTTCTATGGGGCGTGGTTTAGGCTTCTGTCTTGGAAAAAATTTTAACACAACACAATTAATAAAATAAATATATCCTACATTGCAATAAAATTCAAATAGATATTTTAAAAAAGTAATCTGATTTTAATACTTTTAGCTTACAGAATTTACAACAATGAATAGTGAAAATCAACAAATTAAAAACTTATAGTAACTATAATTTTACATTGTATTCTTATAAAATAATTTATTAATTGATAGTTATTAGGAAAGAAATAAAGAGATTAAATTATAATCAAAGATATCCAAATTTGGAAATTTTTCATTTATAGAGAAAACAAATATTACAAAAATAAGCTTAAACAAGTAAAAAAACAACTTTTGGAGAAAAAAAACAAATTTCCAATAAGCAAGCAAAAATAATTAAGCAAATCTGTGAAAAATGAAAGCTCAAGTAAAGGAAATATCAGATACAATTAATAAAATATTTGACGAAAATGATATAAAATTTGAAAATTTCTTTCAAAAATAATTATGCAATATTAATGATTGGTCATGTAGGAAATTTATCCTTGAAGTTATTATTATTTAAATTTAAAGGAGTTTAATATCAATTGTACTTTAATTTACATTAATCTAAATTAAAATTTCCTTTCAAATTCTATCCAAAATCTACCACTTGATTTGATTATAGTCATATGTGAAAGAGAAATCAAACACATATCGTTTGTTACATATCGTAAAACATAACAAATTAAAAGATAATTCAAGAAATAACACACATTGTGTTATAATATAATTAAATTCAATAATATAGTCATTTATTGTGAATTAAAAGAGAAAAAAAATCATTTTCAAAATATTATTATTTAAAAAATGGCTGCTTTTATAAAATAGTCATATTTCAAATTTTAGGTCATTTGGACTCAGTGATTATGTATCCATCTGGAAATTGAACTAAATTTTTACCCAGTTTGAAACGTCTTTTTATTAAAGTTCATGTCTTGTTCCTATTTGTTTTGATTGGGTATTTAATAAATTAAGCATTAGTTTAGGTCCCAGGTCGGTTTATTTATATAACTCGACCAGAACCTTAAAGGATTATTTTTTAATTTCAACCTTAAAAATTTTAAAAGACCTTGAACTATTATAAACCATTACTACTTATATCCAAATATTTTCTATTTAATTTGTGATTTTTAATACAATTTATTATTATATAATAATCCAACAATAATGTATTCAAGTTCCGAATCAGAAGGTTTAGACGTTTATCGTTCAAAATACGCCGAACCACCATGTTGTTCAAGGCAAATTGAAAAGAAGTTATTGACTGATGATTAGGTTAGATCATCATTAAAGAAAATTAAAATAGAACAAACAGATTGCGAATTAAAAACTATTGAAGATATTGAAACACCAAAATCGAAGACAATGGAATTTTTAGAATCAATATTAATTTGGGAGCCATCATCTTTGAATAAGATTAAATTTAATTTGGAGAACAGATTTACATACAAAGAATTTATCTATTATGAAAAAGAACTAATACCAAATATTCAACACAATTTATTAAAAAACACTAATTTAGCATGTATAAACAGCATAAATAAGGCAACGCTATCGATTATTATTAAAGCCAAGTCAAAAAGGTTAACAAATGGACTAGAAATTAAATGTATATATTTTCGAAATGAAAATTGTTTGCCAAATTTTAATTTTGGACATTTATCATTAATCACAACATCAACACAATTTCAATCAAACAGAGACGAATTATTAGCTTCAAAAAAAAATATTTTGCATATTTAGTTGAACATGAAACCACAGAATTAAAAAATTCACAGTTATACAAGTCATTTACAGCTTATAATATCAAATCTAGACTCCATAATAGTTGAAAATTTACTTTTTTAATGAAATATGATTATGAAATTTATAAAAAGAAGTGACTTTGTTTTACTGGATAATCATTTACTATGTATTCACAATTATGTGATGCAAGCTAAAGCGATTTATAAATTGGAATAGTTTTTAACTTCAAAACAACTATCAGTTCCAGGGTATGGCATTCCAGTGTATGGCATTTCACTAGAGTTTAGAAAGGTTTTTGATAACGATCACAAATGATGCCATACAAAGCAGTGTAGACTTATTTGCCACCAGAGATGGATCAAAATTCGTAGCCATAAATGGTACAAATAAATATGATTTATTAGAAACAATCGATGAAATTATCCACCAAATTTTTCATGTTTTTAAAGAATCCAAAGTGATAATAGCGGTTTTCGATAACTCAAACTTAGATTTTTCAAATAAAAAATGATGGAAAAAACATTTATCTTTAACGATAAGGTTAGATCGTTTGATGTACAAAATTATATAAAAAAGAATTGGATAAAATAAATATTGATGATAGTAGAAGATTACATTATAAACATTTTTTATATGTGAATCCATTTTCCATTGGATGTCCTTGGAACAGAAGGAGTTTTCAAAATAATTGTAAACATGTTTTTCTACTTGAATTTTTCCCCACGAAATTCAACCTTGAGGAATCATATTTAGTTGTTTCTATTACTTACATTCCCGCCTTCTAGAAGGTTTTCTCAAAATTCTATATAAATACAGTATTTGGCAAATAAATTTAAGTCAGTTGAAATTTTTAAAGTTAAGAAAACTCATGTAAAATGAACGAAATTTATCTCTATGATCATAATGGAAAGCTTATAGCTTATGGAGGTTCGTCATCGGTGTCGCCCCGGTCAAACTATCGTAACTCTAAATTTATGCATGACACTTTACCGTTTTACGAATTGGCAAATGCTTTTGAGTACAAAAAAGCAAAACATTTTAACGATCATCGTACAGCGTTTGATATATTGGTTTTCTGTAACACACCTTTCGAAGCTGATCAGACGGGATGAAACATTAAAATTAAATTGTGACAAAATGAAACTAAAGATTATGTTGGATTTACTTTTGGACATATTTTCTCAAAATCTTCAACGAAGAGAATGGCTTATAAAGACTAGAGATGAACTTTTGGCTGAAATATCCACAATTGATCTAAAAGGAAAAGTTATGTGGCAGGACAAATGTTTGGGTATATCTCTCAACTCAATGTCACCAGATATCAAAAATCCCATAACCTGGAATCAGTTTGGAAACAGCGATAAGGGTATATCTTTGATGGTTGTTCGAGCGTTAATTAGTTTAATTTATCCTAATTAAAATCAAATGTAAATATCTTTTATAAATTTAATTGTATACTATTAATTATATCAATACGCTTTTTTAAATAAACATACGTATTGAAAAAAATATTTATTAATATCAAAAAAAATTTACATAACATTGTTTTAAATGCTTATTCTCAAATTCTAATAAGCGTACTCTCTCCCTGATATCGCGCAAAAAATCCAAAATCTTACGATTTTCGTCCGTAATGTATTCTTGTGTTAAAAAGTTGTATTTCCTGAACGTATGAACGATTCACGCACTGTTGTATATATATTGCTTGTTCCAAGCCCTCTATTTTTTGACCAAAAGCGTTAATCTGTGTTAAAATAAAATTCACTAGCTTAGAACTGTTATACTTTATAAACATATCATATGTTTAAAAATGTGATGGGTGCGTATAATCTCAACTCTAACTCCAATATTAAATCAATGCAATCATAATACATATTATAATAGCGTAACACTGAATTTACTATATATTACTCGCAAACTTTACACGAAATTGTAAGGTCTATCCATAAGTCTATTCGTCACACACTGGTAGGAAATGAGATCATCGTAAGACTACTAAAGGTTACTCGAGATAAACCAAAGTGTGTGCTCTTTTGTGCGTTCCATCATATTTAATAATAAAAGATAAATTTGTTTGAATACTTTTTTATCATAAGTTTACTTTGTGTATCTGTTTCTAGCGCTGTATTTTAAAATCTATTTAGCTCACTTTAACTAAAGGAGGTATTGGATTTGCAATGTCTGTCTGTCTGTCTGTCCGTCCGCTTATAAAAAAAGATGAACGAGAATAAGAGAGGGAAGTAATACACTCTGATGTTGTTAACGAAAGTGTTTTTCTCCTCAACTCAGGCCTTACATGTTAGCTCTGCACTGCACTTCTCTCTCCCCTTTTATTACTTATGAATTGTGAACTGAAAATTGCACTAAAATTCAAGAATATGTTATTTAGTTGCTCTTAAATCTCATATTAACGCTATAATGCATAAAACGATAAATTAAAAACTACTACACAATAAAGAGCTTCGTCGTCAGTACAATATTATTATGCAGCATATTTGAGCGCTTATACAATACAGTACTTTCTACAGTACAGCAACACAAAAATAGCACTATTTCCTAATTAACTTTTACAATATATATTTTTATTAATTTTGATGTGCTATAGAAAGAATGCTACAGTACAGCGCTGTATTTTAAAGCTTTTATTATAGAAAACTTGGAGGTAAAAATCTGTTAAACATATCTCAGCTTTACGGCCAGAAATTCTTTGTTAGCCTTTTTTCTTTCTTTTTAGTTTTGGCTCACTTTTTCTAGTTGTCTAACATCAATGTAGGTCAGTTCGATTTCTTTTAAAGTTAGCCTTTCACTTGTGTGCGTATGAGAGAAATAGGGAACTGTTTATCCAAAAATTTTTAAATTATAAATTACAGCAACAGCTCGTTATAGTCTGCAACTGACAGCAAAATCTTATGAGCTGTTATTAATATCGAACGCATAAAATGAACTAAATTCATTCCATTGTTAATAATAAAACTATGCAATAATAAACAAGTTAAGTAAGAATAATAAAAAGCATTAGTAGTAGTAATATCAGAATAATTTGCGAGCGAAATAATTTTATAAATAAATGCGTTACGACACAAGAATCTTTTGAATTTCAGGATAATTTATTTGTAGCGTTTAATCATATAAGGTTTTAAACAAAACGATTCATATTCAGCACTCATTTAGTTATGGAAAACTGTTCGCTCGAATAACTTGTAAATATTCCAAGAAA
>JAQGAW010004721.1:0-10540 GCA_034698025.1 Phthiracarus crinitus | reverse complement strand
TATGATATGTATGCTTTAAAATTAGCGCAATAACTATGATTGGCTATAATTTTTATGTATTTTGCGTTGAGATCTAATGCATAAAATTTCGTCTCAACATAGTTTGGATTGACTATAGCAATATTTGATTTTTGTGAATAGCTTAGTATTTCGATGTCTGAAATAGTATTATTACTTTAATCAATTTGAAAATTACATAAAAAGAAATGATAACTTAAAATTAAACATAATTATTATACCAATTAAAATTTTAATTCAAAATGATTTTTATAATTAGAAAAATGAATAAGTTTTAAATTTTTTAAACAAACCTTTAAACAAAAAATTTTAATGTGATGAAAACACATTTATTTATGAAACATGTGTGAATTGATTTGCTATAGCAGAGGTTCTCAAACTTAGGGTCGCGACCCAAACAGGGTCTCAATTTAAAATTTTAGGGTCGTATGGATTATAAGAATTAACATCACAGTAGTGTCGGCACTAAAAATATTCATTAAATTAGTAAATATTATCAATTTTTTCACTGAGATCCATTTATAACTTATATGGCAACATTTACACCTTTTTGAGAAGAATAAATATTAATTATTATTATTATTATTTGCGATTTGATTTTACATATTATTCTCAGATTATTAATAATTAAAATTCTCAAAGACTACCTTAGCCTTTTATTCAAAATTTATTTGGGTGGCGGAAAAATTTTTATGGTTATATTAGGGTCGAACTTCAAAAAAGTTTGAGATACTCTGTGCTATAAGGAGTTGTTTGTTAGATTGCGATAGAACATAACGTTTAACGTAAGTATGTTATACTTATAAATTTAAAAGAAACAAAGACATAGAAATCATATGGCGATAATATCAAATCCTTTTGAGAATGCTTAACCCTTCGATTCTAACTTAGGACTTAACTTATTTCAGTACAAGTTTAAACAAGTACAGGTGTTTACGATTTTCATTATATCTATGATTTTGTATAATGCTATACATTAACCTTATATTGAGTCAGTCTAGTTTTATCGCAAACTAACAAACAACTCCTGTGTAGTATACATATTTTCCCATACATTTACTTGTATAAAGTTATTAAAAATAAAGTGTGTCATTTAAGATATCTTTAGCAGAGAAAAAACACTTTTATTTGTTTTATATTTAAATTGATTTCCGTTTACTACTGGATTTCCTTGATTAAAAGAATTTAGAAAAAGTAATAATTGCTTAAAAACAAAAAGAAAATATAGTTATGCAACAATATAATAAATAAATTAAATGCTAAAATTATTTAATACACAAAAATTTGACAATACTATTGAATTAAAATAGAAAAAGACACAAAGTGAGCTTATTATGTATGTTCATACTATTTCTTGTTTTATTTCATAATCTAATAGTCTGTATTTTTGTAAGCATACGAATCAAATAAAATTGAGTAGTTTTAACTCCATTTCTTATTGTTTTTTCTAATGGTTATTGCTATAAATGCTATATTTATAGTTTATATGCAATTTTCCAAAAAATTGAAAAATTGTCGTTTAAATCCTATTATTTTTGCGAAACCGATAAAAAATTTAAAAAATTTATTTTACAAAATTCTTTCCTATTTTATAGTTATTCTTTGATTTATAGTAATTATCTTATGAATAGGGATGGGAAATTGAAGAAATTTTCTCCAATTGTCTCCAAAATGTAATTTTTGTCTCCTTTAGGAGACATGTCTCCAAATTAGTAATATTGTCGATAGTTGTCTCCACTTTACCATTTTTTCGTGTTTATTGGTTAAAATATGAAAATTTTCAATATTTTTCTGCAATTACACTTTAAAAATTTTCTGACTTTTAAATAAAATATTGTACTGTTTAAGTCCTCAGGGACAAAAATATTAAATTATTTAAATAGAAAACATCTTTTAAGTTAGAAAATGAAAATTTTTTATTCAAAAAAAATACTTTTTTATAATATGTATTTAAAATTAAAATTAAAAATTAGCGTGTCCTTTTGTCTCAATTTTATATAAATTGTGTCCCCTATTTTGTCTTCTTTTTAGTACAAAATTTGTCTCTAATTTCCTATCCCTACTTATTAAAATAAATGGTAAATTTAATGCTATTTTAGTAGATTTTTAAAGCTATATATAGCGCTATTTTTATATACTATAAATGCTATATTTTGAGTAGAGATGGCAAAAAGATAAGAGTGAGCTTGCTTGAACTGAGCTCAGCTTGAAGCTCGATTTTTTAATGTTCAGGATCTTGAAGCTCAAGCTACAGGCTCAGTGTAAATTGAGCTTAAAAAATTAATCTCAAGCTCGAAGCTCAAGGTACCGAGTTTATCGAGCTTATTAAGCATATACTCCAACAATTACGTGTTTAGTATTTTATTTTAAATGATTTTAGTATATTTGCATATAACTACTTGTATGCCATTAACTTTGTACAGATTGAAACTTAATTTAGGCATAAATTTGTATTAATTTTTTTATTTATTTAATATAACTGGCAAAATATGTTAAAGATAAAATTTTTTATAAGCTCAAGCTCACTATATTATTATGATTGTGCTAAGGTTAACAATAATAAGCTCATGCTCAAGCTCTGGCTGTTATGAGCTTAAGATTGTCAAGCTCAAGCTCAAGCTCGGTATAATTGAGCTTTTTGCCATCTCTAATTTTGAGCCTTTACTCATAATATCTGGGGTCGACAAAGTTATACTTACGATTAATCAATTCGATTGTTTATATACATATTTTTACAGTGCTAATCGTGAAATGATTGTATTAACCAATGCACGCACACACTTGAGTATAAATTTACTATCATATCATCAGTACTACCGTAAATTATTTTAACGTGGAATAATAGGTAAAGTAAATTTATTATAACTGGTGAACGAGTTTATAGGTTAAGCAAATCACATTTAAATATTTTTTTCTCTTTTATGGCTATAATTAATGTGTTGTTTTAATAAGTTAGAGGTTACAAAATATTTGTTGCATTTATAAAATTCACATTTATATGGCTTTTGTTTCGTATGAATATGACGAATGTGTAGATTTAATTCATTTGATGTCACAAAACACTTAACACATCCGTTATAATTACATTTAAATGGTTTATAACCGATATGTCGATTTAGATGTTGATTACGCTCTAATTTTGTTTTAAACTTTTTTTCACATCCATTATACTCGCATTTAAGTGGTTTACAATCGTTGTGTCGTTTTTTGTGATAATTAAGTAATGATTTTGTTTTAAAGTTTTTCTCACATCCATAATAATCACAAACAAACAATCTCTGTTCGATATGTATCAGGAAATGTCGCTTTAAGTTTGAACTTTGCGTAAAACTTTTATTACAATTCTTGAATTCACATTTATATGGTTTTTGTTTAGTATGTATTAATCGATGTTTATTTAAATATCCTTTTGTTGATAATCTTTTAAAACACTGATTGCATTGATATTTTTTAATACCCAAATGACACGATTCATGATGTTTTAAATTCTCTAAATGATTGAATCTTAGTCCACACTGAGGCCAAACACACTTCAAATTCCTTTCATTAGAATGGCTTAATTGATGTATTTTGAAGTTTTTAATATAATTCGATTCATATATACACTGATTATAATTACATTTAAATCGATATCCAATTTGTTTGCCGTGACTATTTTTGTGTTGATTTAAATTCTTTTTTATTTTAGTCATATATGAACAATAATCACATTTATAAATAAACTCATTTAATAATACTTTATTAAATCTAAAGTCAACATAATGTTTATAATTTTTTAGTTTATTTTGATTTATCAGTTGATTGATTTTGTAACACAAAAGGTTGTTATTATTTAAAACACATTTTTTGTTGAATTAAATTAATTCTGTTTATAACTTTTTCTCTTAATTTCATTATTCTTGAAATCGTACACATTTTACTTCTCACAGTTAATAGTAAACATTTTAAAAATATGTTTTTTGATGCCATTATTTAGCATTAAGCCTTAAAATATAAAATGTTTTAAAACTAAAATGCTTTAAAAATTTTATTCGTATAAACTACTTATTAAAATAATCAGTGATATTTCATTTTAATTAGAAATTAATATTAAGTATAATTAGCGTAAAATATTAAATAATAATTTCACAAAAATCATTTTAAAGATCATACGTTTTTATTTTTAAACACGACAGTAGACGCGGACTAATGTATAACAAACAAATGAGCAAAATTATTCCAAAAGTGATCACTCAAACAGAGAACGTTAACTTTTGTAAGGTTAATAAATAAAACGGTTCAAAGCACAAAACAATAATAATCACGTTTCTAGAAAACTTAAAGATGCATGCAATAACACAACAGCACTGTACAATTATTAAAAAAGTTAGCGTACTACTATTGAAACGTTTTGAAGGTTAAACTTTTAAAATTTATTCATCATTTCTAATTTTTTTAAATTTGTTTTATTTATTTATTTTAGTTTGTATTTATATTAATTTTTTGAATATAGTTATTTAAAAAAAATTCCTACAAAATATGGGACGCATAATGAAAATGTTTAATTGGAATGAGTTCAATAAAACTTTTGGTACTGTTAATTATTATACCACATTAATTGCCACACATTACTTATTTATATTTTAATAATGTAGTGTATGTGCACTACAAGTCACATCACTTTAGTTTATTAGTCTAATCTAGAAGTACAGTGACTCACATTTATATTACCTCTTAGTTATTATATTATTAGTCATTCACTTAATACTTACTTATGTATTAATTAGTATCATTTATTATTTCCTGTATTCACCTGTAATGTGTAAACATGTTTATTATTATTCAATGTATTTTCAATGCTTACAGTAAAGTATTTTGTATCTGAAATGCGTGCTTATTTATATGATTAATTGACTCCAATACTTACTTTTGATTTCACTTACGTGAGTATTGCTCGTGTGTCTTGTAGTATCTCGTGGCTATTCCTCAAGTGTGCGGTTCGCGTTATAACGCGCAAAGCACACCTTCGGTGGTAACCTACACTGTTCGTCCACTACTGGACAGATACACTACAAATAATCATTCATTTTCCGCAATTATTGATATCACGTTTAAATAATGAACAATAATCAAATTCATTAATACACTCATTTAATAATACTTTATTAAATCTAAAGTAATCATAGAGTTTAAATTACCGGTAATTACTTAGCTATAGATATAGTTTGACATTCCATCAGTTTATTAAAAAGTAATATTTAAGAAAAAAATGAACTCAACAAATTCAATGCTATATGAAATACTTATTTTTATTGATAGTATACCCATAATGGATCATTTTTATATATAAATTATTAATGTTTCTTAATTAAATAAACTAACATAATCATTATAATTGAGTTTTTTTAATAAAAAATCTGTATATTTTTGTGATCATTGATTATATTCATTCATGTGAATTAAGAGGAGATTTGAGATCTTTTTAAAAATGTGGAATTAATCAATAATTTATTTCTTATTAACTTGGAGTCATTCTTGAAAATATTGCCACAACAAAGCAGTTTCAGTACATGTTTAACTCATTTTGTATACATCTTGTGTTATAATTTCAAAATTTTAACTTTCGAGTGAACATAATTTATATGCGCCCTTAATTCAGTTGGTGTCACAAAACTCTTCACACAATTATTATATTCACATTTAAATGGTTTATAACCAATATGTCGATAATTGTGTACTTTTAGTTTAGTTTTGTAGTTAAACTTTTTCTCACATCCAATATAATCACAAGCAAACAATTTCAATCCGCTGTTTATCCTTAAGTGTTGCTTCAAGTTTGATCTGCCCTTAAAACTTTTATTACAATTTTTGAATTCACATTTATATGGTTTTTGTTTAGTATGCGTTATTCGATGTCTATTCAAATCTGCTTTCGTTGTAAATCTTTCGAAACACTGATTGCATTGATATTTTTTAATGCCTAAATGACACTTTTGGTGATTTTTTAAATACTCTAAATTATAGAATCTGCATCCACACTGAGGCCAAACACATTTGTATATCCTTTCATTAATATGACTTAATCGATGTCTTTTCAATTTACTGCTATCATTAGTTTTATATATGCACTTATTATAACTGCATTTAAATCGATAATTAATTTGTTTGTCGTGAATGCGTTTATGTTGAGTTAAACAGATTTTTGTTTTTGTCGTATATAAGCAATATTCACATTTATATATACACTCATTTAAAACTACTTTATTAATCTTAAATATATTAAAGAACTTATATTTTATTTCTTTATTAATAATATTATTCTTAGAACAGATATTGAAGAAACACAACTGATATTTATTATTCAAATCACATTTTTGTTTAATTAATTGTGTTGTGTTTAACACTATTTCTTGTAATTTTATTATATTTGAAATCATACGCATTTTATTACTCAAAGTTAACTTTATATTGTAATCACTTAATTTCATTTCTTGTCAAATTTAATTATATAATTCGGTATATGAATTAGTTTTAGTTAAAACAAATAATTTCACTGCAATATTAAATAATATTGTATATATTAGTAAAGATTGAATGTTATTTAATTACGATGAACACAGCAATACATCTGTAGTGTATCTGATACTAGTAGTCGAAACTGTAGGTTATAACTACAATAACAGCTGAGGAAGAATGAGCTGAGAACCACGTTATACCACAGTATTTAAGAATTGAAAATACTTTAATGAAATAACGTGTTAGTTATACACATGTCTAATACAAAATTGAACTTAAGTTACAGTAATGACTTATTATTATACATTTGGAAACTTAAGGCTATGAATAATCAATGAGTAATATAAGTTCAAGAAACTTCTAGAACTTTACTGTAATAGTGAACTATTAAGTTATAAATTTCATTATTGAAAAGCAAAATATTATGTAAAATTGAAAAAAATGTATTACACGAAATATTTTGTGGCATATTCCGCTATTTTACGAAGAAATATCTGTAAACAAAAGCAAAAAATATAATGAAAATCGATTAAATTGCGGCCTATTTCACTAGGAAGGGTCAATTCAGCTATAATTAAATTTTTAAAATAATTGTTTTAAATTAAAATTAATAAGAATGGAATATTCCGCATTTCTGAGTGGCATATGCCGATTTCAATAAACAACTATATTACTTACAAAAATATTAAATTATAATGTTCTAATATAAATTTTAAATTTACAAAACCTGACGAAAATAATGGGAGCGAATGACCAAAAACTTTCATAAGTTAAAACTTCAAAGCCATATTATTACCGTGTTATGATCGTGTTTTAAATTAGATTAACATAATTATTTGCTTCACATTTAAAGAAAATTTCCGAATTACGTTATCACTGATCGCGTTTTCAATAAAGATTGGTGATTCACAACTCCATATGTTTTCACTAAAACATATGTTTCTTTTGCGTTATTACATGCTGTTCATACAAAAATGTGAAACAGTTAAATGTAATAAAGAGAATTATTGTTCAAATATCATAAGACATTAATTCATTCGCAAAAATTCGCATGATTTTCATTTATTAAAGTCAATGTTAAATATTATTAACAACAAACTAAAAATTATAAATATCCAAGAAATTTTGAAAATCTGGTAATCCATTAATAAAGTATAAGTAAATTCATAATTATGCGGGAATATAAGTATCATTTAAATATATCAAAGTTTTCATTGATTTTTATATGTATGACATTGTGTTCGCTGTTATTTATTAACGATATATATTCACAGAATTTATACTCAAAAACAGAAACGTGCGGTTATGAGGTGTGTGTCTACTTCTCCACATAATTTAATTATTTATGTTCAAGCATTAGATTCGTTCTTAATTCTAGTCTTGTGCGCCGGTTATCAATGGTATGCTTAATGTACATATTGTTTGTCACAATAGTAGTATGTAATGGGGGTCTTCTAGCTTATTTTTTGTATTGAATAACATTAGATCCCCATTGAAACTAATGTTAAATATTTTAAAATCTCTAGCCGAAAATAAGATTTAATAAAAAAGATTCCTAGTAAATATTATGTTAAAAAATTTGATTTTCTGGTCAAACTTTTATATTTAAAAAGTTTTTAAAAATAAATTGCTTAAATTTATGCTTATTTATTGAATTGTAAAATTGAACCAATCATTATGTTATTACTATTTATTAATGGTGTTTTTTGGAAAGCATTATGTTTCCAGTATATCAATAATGCAATATAAATATAGAAGAACTCAGGAATAAATAAGTAAACTGTAAGGTTAAATGTATAAACAAAAAATCATTAAAAAACTTTGTGACACAAGTCTGTATTCGTATTTCATGATCGTTTTAATTACAATTATGAAACAAATATTTTGAGTATAAAATATGTCAAATATGTTAGAATTTATTTATATTAGAATATTAGTTATTTTATTTAATTATAGTTAAGCTTAAACTCTTTTCGATAACAGTATAATAAAAATAACTAAATTTATTCTTAAGGCTATATTTATTTATCATAGATATCTCAGATTAGATTTCAAATCTAGAAAACTGAATGAGAGAGTATTATAAAAAAAGTTTATTTACTTATTTTACAGAAGATATACAATTTCAAAAAGGATTAAATAATCAAACAATTTTTATCAATTTTTTAACATTTTATAAACTTATACAAAATATAATACAAAACATCGTATAACTCTAGTCATCAAAAAATATTTCAAAGTACCGTTTGTTCGGGATATTATATTTTAAATTGCAATTTTAATTGGTATAACACTTTCTATACACACGTATAAAAAAGTAAACAGTTAAACTTAATAAACTACATATGATGTTTAGTAAATATTTTTTATTATAAAAATGCATATTTCAAGGCAAACTGGATTTTTAAAAAACTTTTTATCATTATTATAGTCATTAATAAAAGTTAACGCTTAAGAAAAAACTGGTTTTGTTTAATATAGGTTTTATATTATTTTGAGCTCAAGTATATTTATACGTAAAAATCTTTAAAAAATTATTATACTTATAATGAAATATCACTAATTTTACTTTTATTTTCAAAATTTTGCATCAACTTTTTGCTTATTATAACTGAATGGTTTTTTGAATAAAACTTTATTTAGCAGTTTATATGACATTTTTCATTACATACGGTATATATATTATGTGAAATAAATTTTTGAAACATATAATAAAGCAAAAAAATTATATTACATTGTATTTAGGTTTTATTTATTAGACTAGAAATTCTTATAAAATAATCATAGGTTTTTAAATTGAATGAAAATTTTTTAATTTAAACTGATAAATAACATAATATCTTATCAATAATAACAATTTACCATTTAACTATTTTTGAAATTTAATCAATAGCTATAGTTTTGAATAATAAATGTGTAATTTTATAAAGACTTATTTTAAATTTGCTATTAAAAATTTTTAACAAAACAATGATGTTAACAAAACACTATTTCATAAAATGTATTTTCAATATATTTCATTAAAAATCATTCACTTCTCACAAAATAATAAGTTAGTTATCTATCAGTGAACGAAAATCAAATGAAATTATATATATGCTAACAGTTTGCTCATTGCGTGTATATGTGAGATGAATTTATAATATAAAAAATCAAGGTTTTGTTAAAAAATGGGTTTTTTCCGTGTATATGTTTAGGGTTTTTTCAATATATATGAAACTCAGGTTATAAATAGCAAAATATGATAAAAAAAATTTCATAAAAAATACCATAAAAAATATCACAAAAAATGATTGAATAAAGTATATAAAGCCTATGTATTCATTCATTCATTCATTAGAGTTTTTGAAGTGAGTATTGCTTTTTATTAATGAAATAAATTGATATTTACCTGAACAAAACATGAATGAAAATAATTATACAATCAATATAATATTAAGACAAAATGATGTTTAAAAACATCGAGTCCTCTAATATTAAAAGATTGAATATAATACAAACTTTGAAAAATTTCAATATATTATTATGATTTAAACAGAAATATCACTGAAAATCTGTATTTATTATTTTTTATTCAATATTAAAACTGATTCAGAGACTCATAATTATAGCTATCAAAACTATTATGTAATAAAATTTTTAAAAAATTTATATTTCCGATAATAAACTTTTAATGCTTACAATGTAATACAAAGTGTTATATATAGTATTTGATCGAAATTTCTATAAAAGTATTTTTTAATTAAAAATTATTACTGAAAATGAATCTCAAATATGTAACTATCATTAACAAAGTATTAAAAAGTTTTTAAAAAATTTAGTTTTCGGAAAACAAATTTTTGATATGTATTATGAAATACAATGTGTTGCATACAGAATATAATTGTGATTTCAATATCAATTAATATAAATTCAATATTATGATTGAATATGAAACTCATATAAGTTCATAACATAATCACAGTATTAAAATATTTTTAAAAAATTTAGTTTTCGGAAAATGAATTTTTGATATGTAATATACAAT
>JAQGAW010004720.1:0-10540 GCA_034698025.1 Phthiracarus crinitus | reverse complement strand
AAACCATAATTTACCATAATTTTAAAAATCATGAAAATAACACCATAATATGTTATAATTCGCAATAAGTACACAATTTTTGTAAGATTTAATTAAGAAAATTCTATTTATTTCAATGTTAGTTCATCAAAAACATCACAAATTAATATTATTTGATGGAATTTTCAAAAACATTGACATAAACTTTTAGAGACATTTTTATTTAATAAACAAAACAAATTTTGACAAAATTTATTCAAATTATAATTAAAAATTATAAAAAATTTAAATGATTTTTTTGGCAAATCAAAAAAATAATTTTTATTTTGCAGAAAGTGGACTAAAAAGCTAAAATCCACACCATAATTGACACCATAATTTGTTTATATATACTCCATAATACCACACCATAATTAATACCCTAAGACACCATAAAAATCCCATTCCTGCTAATCACTAGAGTTGAATGTTTGAGTTTATTATATTCATTAAAATAATCAATTATTAGTTTAAGCAATTAAAGTAAAAGTTTTTTTATGAATCAGGAAATAAGAAAAGTATACAATAAAAATAAATCTAATGTAGAGTACAGCTTATTTAAGAATGTATTCTTACTAAAGGCTGCTTTTAACCGAAAACCGACCGAAAAGTAACACTTTTCTAACCGATTTTTCACAGCCTTATTTATTACTAAGCTTACGAGTTTGCAGTTTTGTTTTTTATAGTTTTAGGTTTACCATAATAATAGTGAGCTTATTTCGAAGTTTTCTATAAATTGCAAACTACGGCTTATGTATACAAGATTCTCATTTTAATGGTTTTATGATAGAATTTTCGCACAAAGTTTAAATATGAGACCCAATTATACACGCATAGCGAACTTTTCTAGAGTCTAGAATCAAATTCTCAAATACTTAAGATTAAATCAACATAAATCTACTTTACCATTATTTTCTATAATTTAATTAACTATTTTCGATGTTATTAAAGCTACTTTCATTTAAATTTTTATTGTGATAATTAAATGAAATACTGTTACATATTCTTGAAAATTTATTTTGAATACAAGAAATTCTTGTTTTACTAATCTATAATTATATAAATCTCTTGAAATATTTATCCATTCTTTAATAATTTTACTAAACCAAAAGCTTCTTGTTCTGTTTACAATGATATTAAAGTTAAATCGAAACCGATATCTATTGATATCAATCTGACAGACAGACTTGTGAATGTACAGAGTGTCTCAGAAATGGGTATACACATTGTTAACTAAATGTGTTGTTTAATGTGCGTAATTCAAAATTATAGACATTGATTATGCTTAAAAGTAACAGGACTTATAAAACAATATATTTAGTTAACAATGTGTATACCCATTTCTAATACACAATGTACAAAATCAAATACATTAGACTAAACGTTTTTTCTGCAAAATGAAATGAAAAATAAATTCTATTTTTAAAGATGTGTTTCTAATTAAAATAATATATTTGTAATATACCGCTGTAATAATTAAATAGCAAAATATCTTTATTTCTTAAGTTTCAAATAACATTTGACATTAAAATTAGATAATGGTATAAAAAAATAATTAATTTACAATAATTTATATTAATTAATTTTTTTCAAAAAAAATCAGATATTTATCCAACAAATTTACTATTAAATTTAGCGCTCATAATTTATTAGACAAAATATTATTTGATATTAGTATACTTTAGCGGCAGATGCCATTCCATTTCGTTATTAATTGAAATTATTAGACATATGTGGAATATGACACTGAATATGATTATTATATAATATTTTACCAAATTGACATTAATCAGCAAAAGAAGTCAGATAAAAAAAATTAAGTGTTAATACAATTCAACATTCTTTTATACATATTTCTAATGAATGAGTAAGAAAGAACTCATTTAAACAATATTTAATTTAACGTTGTGTTGCATAGAATAATAATAAAAATAATAAAAGCTTGAATACACTTAAAATCTCTGATTTAACTTTGTATTGTACGGCATATCGCGATCAGTCTTAAAACGTATGCGAACTCGAGAATAACTGTGTGAATACAAGCAACAGTAATATAAAAATTCTGTCTAAGAATATATGCATTTTTCGAAATAACGGAATATACGGAAATTAGTGCGAAGAGTTTATCGCATCAATAAATAATAATAAGACTATTATTGGCCAATAAATTAATTTTTTTTGGTTATTTGCTATTTTATTAATTTTCCTCAAACTAATAAAGAATTGTTGTGATACTTTCTAAACGATGTAATGATCGCAGTATTACTTTAAGTATTGTTCATTACATTTTCCAATAATTTTATGAGCAAACAGAGTATTGATATAATCAATTGAATACTACACGAACACAGCAGGATGTCCCACGGTCTGTAGATCTGGGGTGGGTCTCATTTCAACTTTTCAACAAATTCATCCGATTTAAGCGACAATTTTTTGGCCTTCGGATGAAAGTTTTTTTTTCAAAAAAATTTTTTTTTGAATTTTTTTCCTGATTAAAGGCTAAACCACGCCCCCTCGGAAAACTCAACGAATTTAAACGATAGTTTTTTGAAATTTTGGTCAAAATTTGGAGGAGTCGGTTTTGATGGATAATTTTTTCCTTATGCCAAAAAACTTTTCAAATTTTCAATATTTTTCGTCCTTGAATATTCAAAATTTTAAGGGGGGTGTCCAAATGTTCGGATATTCATGGGGTGGTGTATACCCAGACCCTCCGCTCTGGGACACCCTGGCACACAGTCACAGACATACGGCAAGCAAATACGAGTAAGAGACGAAAGTGTGATGCGTTTGGAGTGAACTTGAAAATAGAGTTATAGTCGCGCAACACTTCCGCGTTTATATATTCTCTTCGATCCATCATATATTCAAAATAAAATGCCATAAACATAGTGCTATTACATCCTACTCTTCACTGGCATTTCTACAACTACTTTATTAACAGTAATTTTCATATTTATATACATGACATGGCATTTTTTATTTTAATGCGAATTTAACAGATACAACAAATTGGTTTCCATTATCTCCTGAATTCTCTTAATTATTCTTTGATGTGCTTTATTAAAAAGAATGTAAGTTTAAATAATTTTATTATTTTGTTAATAGAATCGTGTTTTTAATAATTTATGTTATGTTCGTCAGAGACTATTTTAAATTTAATAATAAATACTTTTCATAATCAGTATTTCAGTATTGATAATAATTGGAACTCAAATTTATTAATATTCGTCTTTTATATAAATTTCCATAAAACTATTTATAACTGATTTCTCTCTGACGTCAACAGAGATTATATTACATATAATTATTCACCTGATTTTCCGATTAATTCCTTCTGTTTTATTGGATATAATGGCGATATTGTTTGTCAGAGAAATATATGAATTTATGATTAAACATAAAATAGAATTGTATTTAATATTTCTACAGTAATTAACATTATGATAGTCTATTCTATATTTGAATTTATTAATTCCACAATCTCTGATTAATTTAATAATTTTTTTGTATGTTATTAATTGATGCAAAAACTCAATTCTTTCATAGCCATTAGGAATTTCAGTTTGTTCTTCTCTTTTGGTTCCCTTTTAGGGATTGAAAATTTGTAATGAAGTGAAAAAATGAAATTTTTGCGGTAATGAAACGGTAACGATAATTTTGGTTTCGGTAACGGTACGGTAATTGACTGAATTTCAGTTTCACTTTGTTTAGCATTAAAGTTTAGATAATTATATGTGTGTCTAACAATTATTAATTCATTTTCGCAATTTATATGCAATAGTTATAACAAAACTCGGTACTGTCCTAATTCGCTGCTCCCATCGAAAGTTGCAACTATCGATTATACTGATGCATGTATTACTATGGCAGCTAATAAACATATGCCAAATAATATAATTGTGGCAATTTATGCCAAAAAGACAATAAGTGGTTATATTAAAATCTTATTTAGAGTCAAAATATAGCCTAAGATAAGAATGAGTATAAAACGCATTATTTATGCGTATTTTTTATTTGGTTATAACATAAAACAAGGAATCGATAGGAGCAGCGAATTAGGACAGTACCCAAAACTATATATTAAAATTAAAAATTTGTAGTTTGATGCCTAATAATTAATCACATTAGTGTTGCAATACCGGTACGGTAATGAAAATATGAAAAATTTCAATCACTAGTTTATACCATACGTATACCGTTGTTACGAAATTTAAATTTAAAAAATTTAAACTTATTAGAATTACGACGAAGATATACCCATAAATAATAAAAATAAATTCGTTTAAACATCAATATCGCAAATATAGATAGTAATTGTAAAACTGAATGGGATTTTATTATAGTTGGACAGACAAATGGATTGTGAATGAAGTGAATGATTACCGTTAACGCCTGTCGGGAATGACAACAAATACCCAAACGGATAGAAAAGATTGTCTGGCAATCGAACCAACACTTCGTAACGATAATTCCACATCAAGTAAGCCATAAGAATAGCGGACAACGCGTATAGTATTCCATATATCACTAAACGTGCTTTAATTCTATACATTGTCTGCAATTGGTTTTGATTGTTCAACTCATCGCTCGCTTTGTTGATTTTGCGCTGAATTTTCGCGTATTTGGCGAACTCATTGCACATATTAATGGCACCCAACTCTGCCTTAAGATCACACACTTGTCGTCGAAGAGATATCTCCATATTAGTGTCGAAGAAGAACATGTGTAACAGCTGTCAAACCAATCATTCAAATATTAATATTAATATTATATTATTATGCAATATATGCTTACAAACTTAACAATTAGTGGTATAAATGCGTTAAACAAACCACAAAACGTAACAAATAATAACAGATGATAATTGTCTGACGAGGTATTCATTATTATTTTGGCATTTAAATCAAATAACAATATGATAACAATAACAATACAAATAACAAATACAAAATTATAGCATAAATAACGCCAACAATTTGATTATAGTTACGTTGTTTATGTTGGTTTTAATATATTTGTTACAGAGTGGACTAAATTAGAAGACGAAAAAATCTCCGTTTCTACACAACCAATTCTTTCACGCATAAGATATTTTACTGCCACAGGTCTGCAACCGTACAGACAAAATTAGCTTTCCCTCCGCTCCCGTCTGCAGTTCCCGCAAAATTACGATAAAAACTTTAAAATCACGAGATTAACATTAGTAAAAGTTATAAAAAAATTTATATAAATTTGTAAATAAATAAATATTAACATTACTGTATGTTTTATATTCCAATTGAATGGATCAAATGAATCGCACATATTTTTCAAAAACTTAAAAAGTTGCTGAAAAAACTTTTGAGTCAAAACTCGATGAAATTAGACATAAAAAATTTAATTATAATTGGTATGCGGGAATCAGCACATCCCGCGATTTTTAGGCTCTTCTCCCTCCCGTTCCGCATATTATTTACTTAACCCCACTCCATCCCGCTTTCCGACGGACCCATTTTCAACCTCTATTTTACATATTACATTTTGTCTTACGTTAAATTTATGAGGCAATTTTAAATTGAAATTTTTATGATAAATTTTTCCGAATGCCTTAAAATTATAAGTTTACCCAATTAACTGTATCCATTAAAATTTCAATTTATTAAAATAATAGAATTATTTAAAAATCATAAAATCTATTTAATTTAAAATTTTATATTAAGAAGTGATGAAAAAAATTTTTTAAAATCAAAGAAACAATAAATATTAAAGTCTATTCAAATAACTTCACACTCCATCGTAAAATTAAATTTTATTAATCACAACTTCGAACCAACTTTTATTTGTTTTTCGAGAGTAACGTCAGTAATTCACAGCACATCTTAATTCATTTTTAATTTGATTGCAATTATTAAAATAATTTTTTCGAGTTTTGAATAATTGTCTATCACTGCAAAATGTGTCACTTATCTGGTCTTTATAATACGTTAACCAATTCATTTCACAAGTATCACAATTAATACTTGAATCATTCATATTTTGCCACACATTTATTTTATTCATACGATTAGATGCGAGAAATTTTTCGAAAACAGTTTCATTTAAATACGATATCGGGTTATAGTTAAGCGATAACTCAATGCCTTCTCTACGCTTCGATTCTATTGAAAAGTTTTCGTTAAAGCTTTTTGTGGTTAAATAATTATAAGATAAGTCAATATAAAGTTTTTTGTCTAAACTTGAATTATAAGCAAATCGAAACGCGTCCGAAGCTATTTCACTGATGCTTAAACAACTTAAATCTAAGTGTATTAAATTAGGCAAATGTGAAAAAGCATTTGTTTGAATGGTTTGAATGGGCGAATGGCTGCACAACGAATCGAACGATATTCGCGTTAAACGTGTCTGTAATATACCACTGATCGGTTTGAATGCATTCGCAGGTATTGTAGTTAACTTGGTATTACTTAATCGCAATGTTTCCAAGTTTACCATACGAGTGACCACTAGAAAAATATTTGGATCTGAAAGTTGATTCGTTCCACTAATTTCAAAGCTTACAACTCTTTTCTCTATTTTTTCGAAAGCATTCAAATGAATTGTTTGCAAATGAACGCAATTGTGGAATGTTATCACTTTAAAACTGATATCTTCCAGAATATTGTCTCCCAAATCGAAAATCCTGTCACTGCTTACATACAACTCGTGAAAAATCTTTTCTCTTTTGTTGAGATTAGCGCTCATTGATTGAATTACTGACACGAAATCGGCTCCATTTTCGCAGTTAAGCCAATAACCATCCGAAGAGTGATCACATTCGCACGGATCCACTATTGATTCAAATTTACACGACAATGCAATCGATTGGTTATGTCCAAAAAATAATACAATACAAATTAAAAACGATTGCATTCTAGTATTTTATTTCGTGTTTTATTTTGTTTCGACTATTTTTAGCCCTATTTATGGTTACAAGTGTTTTAACAAGTGTTTCAGCACTTGTTTCGTAAACGTTTAAATATTATCATAAGAGGACATGTTTTCTAAATCGTGAGTAAAATATAGCTATTGGTTACATTGATAACAAAATAAATTATGCAAATCTTTCTATATTTTCTGTGAATCATATCATAAAGTGATGTGCACTTTGATCTCTATAATAATAATGCAATGATAAAAGTTTCTATAGTTATATGATGACTATAAAAATATTTGATTAGTTTGATATTTTTAGGATAATTTTAATGTGATTTATGCTCACATTTATTTTGTTATATTTAACATAATTAAGAGATAGGAAATTTTTTTTAATAAAATGGCGACTATTGGGGATATTTTTGATTCCAATCATGAAATATACTTTTCTAAATTGTTTTACAATTTTTAACTTATACTCTAAGTAACGTTAGAAACTCAAAAATGATAGCATTTGCTACTTTTTATATCGAAAGATATATGGAAATAATTTTATATAACCTCGAATCACATAAAACCGAATCGTTTGAGCTCCGTTTATAAATGCTATCTTTCCATATAATTTTAAAAATAGTATTTAACAAAATTCGTTAATAAATTTATTGAGAAATCGCGTTGTATTCGACAATTAGAATAACAAATTTTATTTAATTAAAAAACAATCATCATTTTTACTCAATTATTCGAAAACATTTTTAATATGAAGTATAGTACTATAATAGAAATTAATATTTTTAAATGGAATTAAAAGAAAATCAAAAATTGGTTTAATCCTTGGCGTGAATCCACTCATTCTCCTTATGAACCGCTTCTTCCTCTTCAGCAGTGAAATCATTGTGAACGTTAAGAATCTTTCGAACTTCTTTACACGTTTTGCCCTTAATATGATTGCAGATATGTTTGGCTCCGACTTCGAGCAAACCCTTAATGTCGAGCCAATTGGCGGCATCAACGATGTCGAACAGAAACGCGCGATTGTCGTCAACATTGATATCTCCGACATCAATGAACTTCTTGTCCCAATAATTCAACTCTTCATTACGTTTATCCTTGTCTTCGTCGAACTCGTCATCAGGTTCTGGATCATCGAAATGATACTCAACCCATTGGATGATCTTTTGAAGAACACGATCAGTCATCGCATCGTATTCGAGTGGTATTGGTTTTCCGACTTCCTCTTCATTCGGCAAATTTTCTAACATTCCTTTGATCAGCACAGACATCACCGCTGCTTCCCTTTCACATTCAAATATATTTCCTTCTGAGCTCTTAAGTTGTATTTTAGCCATATTTTAATTGAAGAATAATCGAAAGAATAATAGAGATATTTAAAACTTTCCGTTAAAACAATTTTAAATAAGTTTGTCGACACAACTCAATGAAACGCAAATGAAAGGTTGCAGTGAATGCAAACGGTTTTTACTCGAACTTTCTTCAACACAACACGTGACAAAAGATGTGATCTTCAAATTTGATTGGACAGTAGCGGTCAATCATCGATGAGCTCAAGCATTAACCTCAATAGATTTAGATTTGATGAATCATATGGCAAACATTTCCATGGAATTTCCAGCTATTTATGTTAATAGATAAGCATAGTTGGAAATGCAGGTGCACTGCACTCTAAACGAATTTAGCAAATATTGGAATTATCTGGAAACCTATCCTGTATTTGGAACACACATTCTCTCACTAACTCTCAATAAATCTTTTGAGTATTGTTCGCTATTTAATAAAATTTAAATATAACATCTTATTTCAAATTTTAAAAACACATTTATTGTATTTCTATGATATAATTAATTTTAAGATTATAGTAATATAATAATATAATTAACTATTAATGTAATTTATTTCTTGATCTAAAATAAAAATTATGCTCAAAAAATGTTAAAGTGTAATACTGTATAAAATTTTAATTTTCTAAAAGAAAACTCCAAGAATAATGTTAATTTTCTTAAAGAAATTTGAGGAAATTGTTAAATAATTGTTATAGAATTTCATTCTTGTTTCTCAAAAATATCTCAAAAACGATATAGTATTGTTAATCATTTATAAAATCTAACACTTCAATAATAAGTCAAGAATTTTTAGAATTTTCTGGGCAACAAAAAACTCTGTATTGTCATCTTAAATACTTACCAGATTTAATTGATTATTTTTCTACTTTTGATTCGTACATTTGTGTGAATTACTGTATTATAATTGCGAATAATGCACAACTTGTATTGAATTTCAGAATCAGATTTCTTTACTGCGAAAGTTCAATGGTCTGCCATTTACATGAACAATGTATATACTAATTGCGATTAAGATGATTCTATTCACTCTTACAGTACATTTTAGACGTTTGAAGCATATTCAATAAATGTTCCGAGAAAGCGCTCGGTATTGTATAACATTAAATCGAATTAAAAGATTTCCTAATTGTAAGAGAAATCGTTTGAGTTTCGCTTAAAGTATTAAATTTATCATTAAATAATTCTTTATTTTTGTCCGCTTTTGTCATAAACTCTATTATAATTAGTGAGCTATGAAATGAAAAATGCTATAATTAACACTGAATTATTTATAAATTTGGTTAATTTTGATTGAACAGAAAACTTATTATTAGAAGTCATAAATTTCTGTTACAAATAATAAATACATTATGATTTAAGATGTTATTGGAATTATTTGCAGCAAAAAACTTTTCATAAAAGAATGAATGATCGCTGCACACAGTTTGTTGGGTCAATGGTACGAAGAACATGGTTAAAACGCCTTTCAAAGCTTTTACACATAGTGTCAAACTTAAACATTTTTTTATACATTAAGTCATTTATCATATGTGACACTCAATGAAATATTACACTTGAAAAGTTAAAATATAAAATAAAGTTTCTTGATGATTTTTGCAACTTCTGAATAATAGGTTCAAAAATATAACAAATATAAGAACATCTTACACAAGAAAGATAGGGAAAGTACAGTAAAGGATGGGGAATGAATAAATTTTTATATGATTTATCGGTGACAGTATTATCGTGTAAAAATATCGTGACATGATTTTATATTTAGAGTTTTTTTAATTTAAGCCAATTTTTAGATTTGACTTATTTAATAAAAGAATTCAGTTTATTAACACTCAATGTTGATAAAACTATAATTAAAATTAAGATATTGTCATTAATAAACAAAATATGATCGAGACATCACTGGACGGTACCAATAATTACCTTAAACAGCACGAGACTATCGTTTTCAAAGTTTTTCTCCTCTATTATACAATATAAATAATTTTACTGTATTATAAAGTTATTATTAATAACAAAAACTGATAATAGCTTATAAATTATTAATAAGTATACAAAATATATTAAGATTATATAAAATATGACATAATTAGATGTATTATTATGCAATATTATTGACATAACAAAATGAATGTGAACACATTAAATGATGATGAATATCATAATATATATATTGCCTCATAATAGCTATAATAAATTAGCTTCCATTATGACAAATACGTTGACATAATATTGAAATTTATCGATATATGATTCTTGCGTAATACTGTTTT
>JAQGAW010004719.1:0-10541 GCA_034698025.1 Phthiracarus crinitus | reverse complement strand
AAAAAAATCCCTTTATTAATATAGAGAAAAAATCCCTTAATAAATATAGAGACCGGTCCACAGACAGACAGACGGACGGACGGACAGACAGACATGTCAAATCCAATAGCTCCTTTGGACAAAGTGAGCTAAAAAGAGAAATAAAATCTGAACTAATATACGAACATAATATTGTGTAAGAAAAATAAAATTTATTAGTTTTGTTGGGTTTTTAGAAGAGTCAAAGTGAAGGAAAGTTTTACATAATATAGTGTTAAAACTAAGGCCTTGAAAATCGATAATTATCTATTTGTAAAAATCATGAAAAAAAACAATAAAAGCTTTAATATATAGTTATAATATAACTCAAAAAATTCTATTTTAATTAAATTTTCTAACAATTTAAGTTTTTCTAACTATTTTATTTATATCAAACTATTTTATTTTATTTCTAACGATTTCAATATTTTTAATAATATTGGCAAAATTATCGTTGAAATCCGATGAGTTTTTAGAGGGATAAATATTTATGGATCTATTCTGGAAAAAAGTTTGAAAAAAATGTTTTGATTCAAGTATTAGTGCGGGAAAAGAATAGATATTATCAATTAAATTAGATAAAACTTATAACTTATTTTTTAAAAATTCTACACTTTTTAGTAAATTTTTCAAACTATTTTTCAAACTATTTGGTCATTTATTTCTAACGATTAATAAACTATTTTGCACCATTTTATCTATTTATTTTCAAGGCCTTAGTTAAAACTAATGAAATCAAGCCTTTTTTATACAAATAACGCGTGAAAAATGTTACAATTTTGATTTTGAATATATATTTGCGTAAAAACGAGTACCCAAACGAAAGAAATTTCAAAATAACTAATATTTACCTTTAAATAAGTTATAAGTAAAACTTTTTTAATATTTTGGCATTGTTTTTGATACATATAATCGTACATATAATAGAGTTTTTTAGTGCATAAAGTTTTGAATAATGTTTAATTTTGATAACATTTATAAGTATGATTAACTTTTAGAATAGTAATAATATTTCATCAAAATATAAACTTTTAGACACGAAAATGAAATAATATATAATATAATAATGATGTTTAAAATAAAATATTTAATGTTAAAGTTTAATAGTGATATTAATCTTGAAAAGAATGTGTTAGGGTTTGTGGTGCGCACAGCATAACAGCATAACAGCGATGCATTGCGTTCTGCAGTATAGCCTATACTGTATATAATATATATTGACGTCACTGATCGGTTTATGCCATCGTTTTATAACTTATAGTGACGTATTATGGATTGTTATGCAAACCATTTAAATGTTATTTACTTATGTTCGTCAAATTAAATCGATTTAATAATAGATTGTTTGACAAAATATTATATAAAATGAGCAGAAATGTAACGATGAGTGCAACTGAAAAACAGACCGCAACTGTAAGTCAATCAATGATTACTGATTACCATTAATGTTGTACACGATATGCATATTAATTTAATGAAATGTTTAGATTATATTCCTTCACGGTTTGGGAGACACAGGACATGGCTGGGCGTCGACCATATCAGCGGTTCGACCGCCATATGCCAAATGCATTTGTCCGACAGCGTATGATTACATTCATTTATAATGTTTAGTAACTCATTGTTACCGCAAATTTCATTCTAATTTAATTCGTATGATCACTATAAAAACATACGCATTATATTTAGCGGAATTTTTCCAAAAAAAATTTGTTTACGTTTAAAGATATAGCTTTGATGAAACAAAATACTAATACAGTATCTGACACTGATTTAGGCAATCAATGCCTGTTACACTAAATGGTGGGTTTAACATGCCCTCGTGGTTTGACCTCTACTCACTCGATTCCAATGGACCAATAGATGAAGCAGGCATTAAAAAAGCTCGAGACTTAATTCATCAATTAATATCTGATGAAGAAAAAGCTGGAATCGCTTCAAATCGCATACTTTTGGGAGGCTTTTCACAGGGAGGAGCACTCGCTCTCTATTCCGGTCTAACCTATTCCTCGTCCATCGCTGGTATTTTGGCATTTAGTTGTTGGCTTCCATTGCATAATGAGTTTGAAAACAGTTTGTCGGCTGCAAGAGATGTTCCAATACTTCAATGTCACGGAGACATCGATCAAATCGTATGTTATTATATTACAATCAAATTAAATAAAACTTATGATTACCGGTAATTCGTTGGTTTAAACGTAGGTTCCATTACGTTGGGGACAATTGACATCCGAATATCTTAAAAAAATTGTTTCCAAATATGAATTTAAAGTTTTCAGAGGTTTGCAACACAGTTCTTGCGAAGAGGTAACAGTAATACTATAATTTTAGGTTATATCACAATTAAATTGATTAATATATCGATATTTAGGAATTGCGTGACGCAAAGGAATTTTTCGCCAAATGTTTACCTCGAATCTAATTCTCAACAAATTAATATAAATTATATTTTATTATAAACAGCAAACCTAAAGAATTACAATCTAAAACGCGTGTCTCAAATAAATATTTCTTCAACAGTTATTAAATTAATAAATATTATGTACAAATAATGAATTTTAACGTAAACACAAAACTTAACAGTAAATCACACATTCTATTAGTGTTATTTCAATCACAGCATACAATAGATTGTAGATTCTGTTTCGAATGTAAAATAAAAACCGATTTAAAATGCAGTGTTAATCGCATTTACAGTTACCATGAAATAATTCGAAGATTTTTCTGATTTTATAATCGCATATATTTTTTTAAAATTTTTCTGTTCATTAAACTTAATTAATAGTTCCAAATCTCGCGTAACGATAACACCGATTGCTTTTCCTCGCGAAACCTCCAGTGAATATGTGCCAAATTCGATTAAACCGATTATTTTTCGATTTTCGTGTGAAAACCGAACAGTTTGGTGATTAACGTGTTCGATGTCATCGTCATTAGGCATCAAAATATAATCGAATTGATTTGGAACGCCTCTATTCAAGCAAATCAATTCAACGTTTATTAAAGAATCGTTTTTTGATTCATCACTTAATTCACTAAATACCGATGAATTTAAACATTTTGCCAAACGTGAAACAATTAATGCGTTTCGCATCACATGAAAACGTTTAACATTATTGTTTGCAACTTCGAGTAATTTGAGAGTTTGGCGATTAACTTCAATATCGATAAATCCAATGCACGGAAATAACAGTGAACTTGTATTTAAAGCAATCATTTGAATGTCTCTCAAACCTCCGACTTTATGCGACTTATTTCGAGTCAATTTATTCCATATGTATTTCGCTGAACACTCAACCATTATTATATCGATTGCGTACCTTTTATTAAATATGTTGTTGTTATTTATAATTTTAAATTCCATTTCTTTAAGCTTATCAGATGTGGATAAATTGATTCCCTCTTCGAATGATTTTGCATTAGAAATGCTGAGTAAAGAGTTGTCGACATTGAAACGAAAATAACTAATAAAACGCGTGCTTTGATCTGATTTTTGAAAAACATTGACATTACTGTTGAAACATTTTGAAAGTAATTCATAAGATTTCGGTCCAATTAATTGAAATCTTTCGAACTTTGATTTAATGAAATTCAATTTAGAATCGGGAATATATTTTTGCGCATCGCTTATAAGTTGCTGTAAAACGTAATGATAAGCACTGATGTGAACCCATAGCGACATCAACTCAATAGTTTGATGCCATATGAAACTGCACACACAAATCGCTTCAAACGGATATGAATCGTATTTAAAGAGAACAGTAATGCCTTCACAATTTCCATTTAGACAATCAATAGTTCCAAACCCATAACCAATTTCCCAATGAGTAAAATGCGATAAAAACTTAAATAAATTTTGTTTACTTGTATTTGAATAATCGATTTGAATGCAACGAATGTGCGACAAATCAAAAAATATCGCATCATTTTTAGAGTTTCGGTACAAAATTCGTTGATTTTTGGTTCTGTTCATAATAGGTAGCAAATAGTTCCACCGATTTTCAAGACTAAAACGTTTTGCGAACCACTGATGAAGTACTGTTCGGTCGGATTTATCGCGACGTCTTTTAACACTCATTTCTAACTTTTTCTTATTTTTATATTTTTTCGATTTTTTGTTTTTCGTATTTGTTTGATCACTGGTTTGTTTGATCAGACATCGCACACTTTTGGGCACTCGTTTCGGGTTATGACTCGCAGCTCTTCGTCGCATATATGGTGGCAATCGTTGTGTCGATAGTTTGGCACATTTTCGCTTCACTTCGTTATTCAATGCATTCACTTCTAGTTTTCGAGTTTCAATCATTTTCAGTAAATATATCTCTGTTCAAATCAAACCAAATTTATAGATAACTATAAAAATAACTGATAATTGAATTGAGTCATACCTGAAGAATCGGCCGAATGTGACATTTCTAAGTATTTAAATGCGAAACTGAGAAAAATACCAATGAATACTTACTTTGGTTTAACGTTAACAAACTCACATTTTACGATAGACTCAAATTCAAAATTGCATGTGAATATTAGTTAAAACGACATTATAAACTTACCGTATATACCGGTAAGTCAACAGTCGCCATCTACAATATACTATCTTAAGTTTCAATGTCTATTACCTAATTATTTTTTTAAATTGTTTTTCTTTTAATTTTTGAATCATAATTTTTTAAGTTTTTCTTTATTATAGTAATAATAATTATTTTAGAAAAACTTAAAACCATACATAGATTTTTAAGTATTTTTACAGATATTTACAAATAATTTCCGTTATTAACTTACAAGTATTTGAATAGATTTAATGATTAAATAACACCCTTTTTTGGTTGTTTTGGTGAAATATATACGCGTACGGGTTTACATATTTGAATAATTAAATTGTCTTCAGACTTAGTACTCTTAGTAGCGATCGATTTTGAACCCAATGCAGTCCAAGTGTGAAACGTGTTAAGCGTTGTACACGTAGTATCTCTATAGTCAAGAATTAAGCCAACCTCTACGTGACACGACTCCGTCCAAACCCCATGAGACAAATAAATAGTAGTATACAATCTATAGTTATTAACTCCACTCTCATTATTCTCGTTTTCAATTAACCGGAAATCGCTAAACTTTGGCAAAACTATTTGCGTTTGTTGGTCAGGATATTGTATCTGTGATAATATCATACATTAATTAAAACCATAAAACAACGCTCACATAATCAACGAATATAAACAATCAATGATTACCTTAATTCTAATATTTTTAACATCAAACACATTCTCGATCACAGCATCGAATTGCAAACCCAATATTAATCCAGCGGTAAATTTAAGTGGAGTGTCTCTACACGTGGGCTCATTAATAGACGCCGTAGTCATACGTAATTTAACTAAACTCGAGAATGTAATTTCAGTGAGCATCATATCCTAAGCATAAAAATTATAATTTATAAACATATTAAATATAATTTTTTGATATTACCAAATCTGTGATTTGAGAAACAGATGAAGAAAGAAATAGCGGCTGAAGAACTCGAGCAACAGTTCCAGGTTTGGGCTCTTCCAACAAATTTATTTCTTTTATCATTGATTTAGTTATTTGATCGGATTGTAAATTATTCTCTTCTAACAATTTTTCTAAATATTCGACTTCAGAAAGAAAAGCATCGCATAAAGCGAGTGCTGAAACATTGCTTCCATGAATTATCGCAATTAACTGCAATGCCATTGCTTTAAGTCTAGTTTGCTGGATGCAGATTAGCTGTATTGGATGTAATCCGTGAAAGCGATTCGTCAGCGAAAATGTTGAACTTAAAAGCTATACACACATTTAAATTTAGGCTTTAATTTAAAGAGAGTCTACGTATCATATGGTATATTTGACTTACTTGTTGCAACGATGCGCGAAATGAACTCGATTGTAGAGGTGACAAAAGAAATGTATTAATCCAATTATTATTTGATAATATCTATTTTAAAATAAGTAAGTTTAAGTTTTAATGGTTAAAAATATTATTTAAACAACACTAACTCTTCTTAATGACATCTGACACTGAAGATAAGAACATAAAAATGTTGATGCAAATGATAACGCGGGCTGAACTTCACCTAATCTTTGTAAGTCACTATAAATAATTTTATATGAGTTATTATATTCACAAAATCTTTAGCTTAATAAAACAATACCGAATTGAATGATTTAGGATTGCATTTTGAACTTCAATCGTAGTTGTTTTAAGACACATTATATTTCTAACTCTTTCAAAGATAGCTAATAGAAATGAGTGTGAACTTGAATTTTTTGTATTACTGGCAACTGTTTGATTTAAAATTAATTTGTTGATATCGCTGTCTAAAATAGCTAAATGAGGCACGAATAACGGATACGTATCTCTCAAATAAAAATAGTGACGTATTGTGTGCTTTTCGAACAAATCAAACATAATCACGCAATCTTTTGCGGCATTAAAAACTAGTATTAAGATCGCAACATCTGCAACATTAAAATTTTGTGTTAAAGTTATAATTAATAATTAAAAAGATACAGTAAATCAAACAAAATTAGAATTACATCCATTATCCTCGAGTGAAGTTTCAGGTAAATCCAAAAATGGATGAATGCCAAGAAGATCGGACACAAGTGGCAAAGTTAGGTAAGGATGTCGTGTTCCTAACTTTTGAAAGCATTTCCATATAGAATTCTTGTCTTGAGGATAGCGTTTTAAATTTTCTAATAAATTCATGATACAAGTTCTGAGCGCAGCTTTCGATGACAATTTGCAATTTCCGAGCATTGAGTGAAGCGCTTCTCGTATATCAATCGAAAAGTCCTCCAAAACAGCGAGTATTATTTCGATTTGATCCTCCCTTAACACAATGCTTTCCAAACTGATATGACTTAAGCACTGTATAGCGTCGAGTCGTATTTCTTCGATTTCATCATTAAACATATCCACCAAAAAATCTAACGCTTGATTTGCAAAAATTGGGTAAAGTTGTGCCAATTGTGAAAGTGAACGCAATGTTGACATACGCACCTCTATATTAAATTTAATTCAATAAATTAAACGTAAACTTAATGCTATCAATATACGCTTATTACCAAAAAACTCGTCTTCGAGACCGTGTATGAACGCTCCACACGCGCCTATATTCATGAGATTAACGGTATCGGGACATAGTTCTTCGTGAGGCATGTCATCCGCCCATTTCTGTCCGCTCGACCACTCGCCAGTCGCATAATTGTCTCGATGTCGCTCATGAGCTGATTTTTTTCTCTGCAGTCAATCAAAATACTTTTTTAGTTAACGTAATTAAGTGTTTCAGAACTAATAAGAATCTTAAGATTCATTTCAGATTTTAAATTATTATTATTAATAAATAAGATTAAAATTACTTTTAAATTCGACATCAGTTTTTTATCCAATGTTTGTTCAAGAAAATTTGGGCTTATTTGTGTGAATTTACCCTAAAATAAAAACAATGTTCTTATTATTTACTGATGTAAAATCTATTAATGAAAATATACCAAAAGCGATGCCGATTCTGATCGAACATTCATTGATGGATCGTTAATCATCGAACAAACTTTAGCAAAAGCGTCGTCAGCCAAACGAATCTGTTCGTCGCCATAATTCACGCAAACAAGACTATCAAATAATTAGCTAATCAATGAAAAGTTCGAATAAAATTTAAATAATAAAATCCAATACCAATCACCGTAAAGATGACTCATAACTTCAAGCAGTTTCACAGCAGTAATGCGCGCGACTTCGTAATCATCATTTAATGATTCACAGAACTCGCTGTAAAGACTTATATCCAGATGAACACCTCTTTCATAAAGACGCAACTATTAATGAATTAATTACAAACGTAACATTAATAAAAGATATATTAATTAAACAAAACACAAATAATCATGTTTAACATACGATGCATGACAAAGCGGTTGAACGCACTCTCGAGTCGTGATAATGACTAAAATCACGCAATAATTTAATAATCGCAACGCAATCGGTTTGAATGTGAGTGTTTGCTGTGTCAACAAATTGATTTGAATTTTGATTATTAATTGGCGCGAAATCAACCAAAACGTTAAGCGATTCGTTTTTGACGATATGACTGGCACTCGATCTCAACATATGTTTTGCGCAACAAATTACTTTCTGTCGTTCGTCGTAATTCATATCTAATTTGGACAAAACGTGCAAACAGTCCATAACGTGAGCGATCACAACGTGTGACGTTTCTCTACTGATTATCGCCAATAAATGGTCAATCATTGAATTGACGCTAATTAAGTGTTTGGTTAAATCGTATTTCGATATTATTAGTTGAATAACACTGACATACGATGTCTTCACCATTGCATCCGTCGATTCATTTATTTTTGTTAATAAATTCGTATAAATTTGTTTAATATTAATCTCATCGCTATTTTCAGACATAAATACGCTTAAAATATCGGAAACATTAACCGATTCGGTGTTTGACTTAAGCAATGCATTGATTTGTTCAACGCTTTCATTATTTTGATTATAATCTAAACTATTTGACTGTAAATGTTGTTGAGTTACAGATTTGGTCTTCAATTTGGCTGTCAATCGAATCTTTTTAATCTTTTCTCTCGATTTGTCAGTTTGTTGTTGCGATGATGTCTATCATAATAGTAAAACATTATCAGTTATAACAATATATCATATATGATACTATACTTGATTAGTATTTGAATATTCAAGTAATGCTCTTTTCTTGATTAATGCAGCCATTCTTGTTAAATATGGTTGAATTAGTTGTAAACAACTAATACTTATTTATTTAAATATATTGCAAAATCACATTAAACAAGATTCGTGTTCACAATATTAATCGCCATTCAATCCTATAAATAGAGATTTCGTTAGAATAGCGGTCATTTGATGAAACAATTAAATCTACAGTAATGTCCGGTCTAAATGACATAACCGGTAAAAATAATAAAAATCGGCGGTCACTACAGGTTTATAAAATTTTTTTGGATATATGTGTAAAGATCTATTTGTGAGATGTTTTAATTAATATCAAATTAATTATTAAATCAATCTTTGAAACTCAAATTTTGCATTTTTTGCTTATAAAAATTAATGCTATGAATAAAAATCATGTAATTTATAAACTAAAAAGTTGTATTTTTCCGATATTTATCGGTTTTAATAGCAATTTTACCGGTAAATAATTTCTATAACGGCGGTCATTACCGGTCACAACCGGTCTTATTACGGTAACGAAGATCGCTACTTATTAATAACGTGATAATAATAGTTAGAGCCTCAAAATATTAGCATTTATTGCATATCAAATTAGTGCTATTAATTTCTGCAAAATTGTCCTAAAATAGCATTAAAAATAACACTTATTTTTTAAAAAAATTACATATTAGTTAATTAATTATAAAAATTTTATAGTTACTGATTTTTAAAAATAATCGACCAAATACTAGGGTTTACTGCTGCACTACAGGCTCAGTATTGTTGAAAAGGCATGCTTTTTAGAACAGAAAAAGGTTTATTAGAACCTATAGTGAAACTCAGTCAATAAACTTTAGTATAACAAAATAATTTATTGAAAAACACAAAACTAAGAAACTGGTAAACCAAACCAAACAAAACCAAACCAAACCAAACCAAACCAAACCAAAATCTTAAAAACTGATTTATAGATTTTTGGCTTAAAAGTTAAATTTTAACTTATTGTTATATAGGCGAGAGATTAGATATCAGTAAAATATACAATATTTATTGTTTCGAGATTTAATTGTATTTTGTATTCGCAGTTCTATAAGTTAAATCGCGTGAAATTACAACAATACTGAGCCTATAATGCCTAATAGCCAAATACTACTTTAGTATATTTTTGTAAAGAAATTTGGAATTTTTTTCAAATTTTGTAAAATAGGTGTTTTCTTATGGGTTACTTTAGAATTCAGATTTAAACGACAATTTTTAAAATTGTGGAAAAATTGCATTTAAAATAGCAAAATACCATTTATAGCGATAATCATTAAAAATATTAAAAATAACCGTTTTAGCTCCATTTATTGTGATTCGAGCTGATATAAAATTAAATGCTTCGATCTTATGAAATAAAAAAGTATCAAATGCTAATATTTTGAGGCTCTAACAAAAATTTACTAATGTTTAAATGGAGAACCAAACACATCGTGGCACTAACATCGATAGTTTTAAACTAAAGTTCTGTCGTGATTTAAAAGTTTTTAATGACATGAAACATCAGATGTCTCCACTAGAGGTGACAGCGATCACCACTGTTGCCATATGTATAAACAAATGTACGTTCACTATAATAACATGTATTTCTGTGTATGTATTGTTAAACAGTATGCGCTCCAATGTTAAGGTATGCGTTACTGATTTAATCACATTCGTTCGCATCATATATGAGTGTTATTATGATTTTAGGGATTAAACGTGCGATCATTTCGACACTTAATTATATTATTAAGTCTTATATTATATTATATTAATTAATTTTTAGTGA
>JAQGAW010004718.1:0-10543 GCA_034698025.1 Phthiracarus crinitus | reverse complement strand
TTGACAAACTGTTGATTATTCAAATTCTCATTTTGACTAAGAAACCAACTGATGTCATACTGCGCTTGTGGCCAAAAATTGGCTATCATTAATTCTTCAGCAGCTATTAGTTTAATTTTTATTTCATTTGAATAATTATGAAACAGTTTCGCGTCTGCGTTCAGAGTGTCCACTATAGTACTAAGATTTGAATTAGGATTTTGATTTGTCACACATGTCTCATGTAAAATTTTTGCCATATATAGATTACCGTCAAAAAATTTAGACCAATTACGCAGTTTATTTCGATCCAAATCTCTGGTGACAACTTTCATAATTCTACCATTTTTCGCGATATTATAGTAAATCCATGTAATGAAACCGGTCATAGAATACATAGCGCAAGAGTCATTAAACCGCTTTTTTGTTATTTCGTTTGGGTTTGTAACAAAATATTTATGACTTTCGTACAATTTTATGACATCATAATAATGTTTATAATAGTCTGTTAAAATAATTTCATCGTGTAGTGTAGCTTCTAGTTTTCTGATTTCCAATTGAATCGAATCCAACTTATCATTTATTTGTGAAGAGTTTTCAGGAAATATTCCGAAATCTATAAAAGGAGAAATAGCAGAAAATATGCCCAAACCTATTCCAATTATGCTAAAAGCTATTCCAATGCCACCGTCAGCTAACGAAATATAGCCACTTCGAAATTTATAATTGAATGCATTGAAGTCTTTCGGATCAATTACTGATTGTATTTTCCCAGTTATGTCGAAACAATCTGTTGAATTTGCGTATGCTTTCTGATTTAAATAACATAATAACGTCTGAATTGTTATTAAAACAATTCCGAGAAATTGAATTTTCATTTTTATTGCTCAAAATTAATACCAGTACAGCAATTTAAGATTTTGTTTCAATAACTTTATACAACACTGAATAAGTTATTTTTTTGCAGTTTAACTGAACTCATTCACTTTTTTTAATAGAATGGTTCAAATTTTTAATGTAATTGCAATATATAACCAATGATGAAAATTGATATCATTTAGCACTTATGTGAGCTATTACTATTTTTGTGCAAACAAATGCAAGCATTTTAATTGAATGTGGAAGTTAACATATTACAAAAATAACATTCATATCAAGATGATTCAGTAAAAGATTCATTGTTAATAAATCAATGTTAGAAAGTTTATCCTTTGGTAATTATTATAGTATTCCTTAACGGGTCGGTTTGATTTTTATAAATATTTTTATTAATTTTGTTAAACAGTAATAATTTTACATAAAGCGAACATATATAGATTTTTTACTGTAAAAAGTTTTATTGGTTATAAATGGTTTATTTTCTAAATTAATCATCAAACAACAACGACACATATACAAAGAGCTGAATTTCTCATTAGTTACTTTATAATTATATTACGGTACTTTATATGTCAATATTTGGCAATATATCAATTCCTTTATTTAATATAAAGACTGAGGACACCATGACAGACGAACAGACACAGATTGACGGATGGACAGACTGACTCAATTCCATAAGCTGGTCTTCTTTACAAGAAAGTCAGCTAAAAATAATTATATATTCTCAATAATTTAATTTTAAATAAAAAATAAATTTGTTAGAAACAGCAAAATTATATTTATATTATTTTTATCATTAATATTAAGTAAAGCTCCCGGCGGTTCCAACTTTTTCAAACAGCACCAAACCGCCAAATCTATTTTATAAACCGCAAACCACTAAAGAATTGCTAAGTATTTTAGAAATCACTAAAGATGGTTGTTTAAACCAGTATTTCATATTAAAGCCTAATTATTTTGTTAAATTGATTTAAATTTAACATATTGCTGTTATTTTATCAAAATTTAATAAATATTGTTAAATTTATAAATAATGTTACTATGCTTCGATAGTTGAAAAATTACACCAAAGAATTTAAAATTTGTTATTTAAGTGTTAGCAATATTTATTTATTAATAAAATTTTATATACAGGTATTATGCTTTTCTAAGCATTCTTATCAATTTAAGTTAATTTTATGAAAGTTTAGTGTAGAATTAAAGTATAAAAATTTAAATGGCGGTTTGGCGGTTCAACCGCGGTTTTTTTCTTAAAAATTTTATAAAATCTTATAAAATTAAACCGTAACCGAACCGCCAAAAAAACCGCTTTAATATTAAGGATTAATTTTATTAATCCTGCATTTGACCTTTATTACCCGAAAAAACTACTTTAATCATAAATAATATTAATCAGATAATATTAAATAAAATCAATCATATACAATAAAATAATAAATATAGTAACTAATAAAAAATATAGTAAAAGGGGTTTTGAGGAAAATGCTATATTTCGCAGTTAACTCATTTATACTAAACGCACTCTAGTGCTATATTTTTATTAATTAATAAATATGTGATTTGAAAACTTTACCAAAAACTAAAATCTCAAAAGAGTGCGTTACTAAAAGAACCAGTTATTGTTATCTATTCGTAGCATTATTTTCCTCAAAACCCCTTTTACTCGCCAGTCATTCAGTTCTAAATTACTTTCAAATATTTTTGATTTACACGAATATGTTTTATTGATTTTAATTGATTATGGAAGTAATCTTATTATATTTCATATAAATAATATTTGTTTTATGAATCAGTTAACAAATTATATAAATCAATCATACAGATTATAATACATAGGAATGTATGTCTAAATGTAAGAATGAAACTATGCATTACAAATAATGATGAGAGAAAGCTCAAGCTCAACAAAAAGCACAATGATATATTTAGAGAAAACCTAAAGCTCGAATGTCCGAGACACATCAGCTTAATTTTATAAGCTCAAGCTCAAACTTTTGTCCAGTGAGCTTATGGAGCTTGAAAAGTTAATTAACGAACAAAAAAATCGAACCTTGCTTTATTTTTTCAAATAATCGGACTGAACGAGAACAACTTCAAAGTTACGTGTTTCTGTAGGGCTCGGGCCTGAAAATTTTTACGATTTACAACTCTTATTTGAATAAATAATGCTATATTTCTTAAAGAACAGTTGGAGTAAAACCAAAAATATTATTTGCAGATAATTGTTGTGAAATATTTATAAATTTATTCCATTTTATTTTACAGAATTCGTGTTTTAAAATCAGAGAGCAATAAACAGCAAGAAATAAATTAATTAAGCAAAATTTAAACCAACACTTAATTTAATAATTGAAAAATAATATGATATGAACATTACTTATATTCGATATTAGAAATTTTTGGAATTCATGACACATTTTAAAACTAATGTTAGCATATATAAGTTAAATAAAAATCTCAAGTTTTTGTTAACATAATTTAAATTGTGATAACAATTATTGCAGTTTTAAAATATAATACAATTACATCAAATTAAAAATGTATTTTTTCCCGTATGAAGTAATTTGAACAAAAATGCAAAGATTTATATTTAAAGAAATTTTATTTCATCGTTAAATAATGTTTCATTTGTAATAATTAGTACAAAAATGTAATTTAATATATTTTAGTTTTTGCGCATATACAGCATAGTTAGAAAAATCGCATGGTTTTGGGTAATTTAATATAATTTAATATATGTGTTGCAAAGTTGCATAGTTTGTAAGTTTCTATAAATATCATTTTTGAGACGACACTCCCAATTAGAAAACAATGTTAATAATCAGTGTACTATTAAGTAAGTCATCAAAAATATATTTCTTTTATTCTCTTTTGATTAATAAAATAATAAAAAATTTATTGCTAATAAAATAATCGACATTTTTATTACAGCATTAATGGAATTCAAAAATATGAATTCAATTAACTTAGAAATAGTAAATTATAAAAATGTTACACTCAATTTGTGTGGTTTGAGTGAATTACCAAAAGCTGTTAAAAGTAAATCATGTTTCCATTGGCATATATCTGGCAAAAGAGAATTGGAAAATTTAAAATCAATTAGGGATGGAAACGACGTTCTGTCAGGAGAAATACCTTTTGCTGTTTTAATTTACTTTCCCTGGAGGTAATCCAAACAACACATTATTTTCATAGTTAAAACTAGTGATGTGAATCAGATCTAAAACCTAAGTATTAGCTCAGCTACAAGTTTAGATGATTTAATAACATATTTTTAGAGCTGAGCTGATTTAGTTTTCGTCTCTTATTAGTATGAGCTGAGCTCTAGATTATGTCGGAAATAGCGGAATGAGTTCCAATTAGTCATAATATATACAGTATATATATTTATTTTATATGAAAATTTAATTATATTTATTTATTAATTTTTCTAAACATTACAATAATATTATAATAACTAATTTATTTATTCAATTGTTTTTGAATTTTGAATCATATTTATATGCATAATTAATCATTAAATACGCTCGTATTTTTTTTTAAAAAAATGATCAAAAAAACCCAAATGTCATCTCAAAAAGCTCGATATACCAAACTTGAACTGAAAGCTGAGATGAGTATTTTGCAGCTATAATACTCTAAAATAGGGGTGCAAAAGTTTTGAATATTTGAGTCCCGTCCTGTCCAGTAATTTAAAACCATTTGTCCCGTCGCGTCCCGTCCTGTTTAATGAATATTTTTGTCCCGTCCTGTCCTGTCCCGAACCACTACGTTAATGTGAAATTAAAGCAGAATATCAAATTATTTCAATTTTTTCAATTTTAAAGTAACCAATCTTAATTCGATTACTATGACAATAAAATCAAAGAATGATTCACGTTTATGATTCGTTTATTTGTAACATAGAACTTGACGTTATTAACTTAATTTGTTATAAAAATTAATTATCGGGATTTTTCTAATATAATTTTCGATCCTGTCCCGTCCCGATATATTTAGATGCCAATCCTGTCCCGATTAATCCCGATAAAATTAACTCAATCCCGATCCTGTCCCGTCCTGTCCTGAAAATTTTTGCAGCTCTATTATGGATTACCATAAAGAAAATGGTAAATTTCCCGGTTTTGAAGTGATTACGGATAGAAACATATTACCACTTGTAGTATTATTCTCTAATTTTATTCTAATTTGTATTCCAATAATGTATACATTTTATCGCATTTTCCAAACAAACAATTGGCAATTTATTAGTTTAACAGTAGTTTTTATTCTCACGGGTATATATTAAACAACCATTTTATAAGAATTATATGTTTGATTACATTTTCATTTAATAGTATACTTATCGATTTATTTGTTAATTCGTTCGTTAAAAATCGAAAAAGCATCGAATTATGGCACAGTTAGAAATAAAGGGAATAAAAAATAACGCATCAAAGCATCAATTAGTTAAATGGGGAATTCAATAGGAATAACGTCTATAAATTTTATAAATTATAAACTGTGTATACTGAGTCGAACAGATTCAATCAATTTGAATTCAATTTTTTAAATTTTACTTTGTAAATTAAAAATCTAGTAAACATTTTTATAACAATAAATTTACTTTTTAAACAAATGATTTGAATTTTAAACAACTTTTAAGGATATATTAATTGTGTTAAAAATCTAATTTACAAAAATAACGATAGGCACAAAACGCTTAAAGCATAATGATTAATACATAATATTTAACATATAATATGTTTAACATTTCAGTTATTGCCAAAAAAAATTTATTTAAAGAATTAATAAACTTTACAGTGTCTGTAATAATGTTTTAAGCGCTAAACCGCTTCTAATAAACTTATATATGCTATAAATACGGAATTAAAAATTAGGAAAATATCAATGAATAGTATTATAAGACATTTAAGGTATTATCTGGTTATAATTATATTTTAAAGATTAAGAAGTGTAAAAATTGCTAATAAATAATTATTTGAGTCATATCTATAACCCCCAAAAAATTCATTATAGGATAAAAAATTGACGTTTAGTTAGTTTTATCTAGAGTATACCACTGATTCAGAAGTGTAAATTTAAAACGTTGAGGATTAGGCTTTAAGTGTTAGGCGTTTAGTTTTAAGAGTTTAGTTTTAGGAATTGTGTAATAGTCGTTGAGTTTTTTAAATAGAGTGTTATGCGTATAATGTTTTGCGTTAATTGTTATGATTAAAGAGAATTGAATTTAGTATTAGGCGTTTAATAAGTTACGTTAATTTTAGTCATAGGTTGCTATGTGTTACCTATAATGTGTTAGTATTAGGCATTGATTGTTACATGTTTAGTGTTTGGCGTTGAGTGTTGTGTTTTGTGTGTAAGGCTTTAGGTATAAGACAATGAATGTTATTTATAGAATGAAATTCTTATTTCAACATATAAGAAATATTTTGTTTTATAGCTAAGTATAAATTTAAAACTCAAAACTTTTCTCAACACAAATATAATGCAAATTATCAAATTTTTTGGAATATCTAAAATGTTTATACAAGTATTGAAATAAAATTAAACGCATATAATTTTTACTTAAAGTTGATATTTATTTGTTATGTGATTAGTAAGGATAGGAAGTTTAAGACCTTATATTGTATGTTTTAAGACTTTAAATAATACTAAAAAATTTACAAAATAATGCCGCATATAATACCTTATATTATTAGAAAACCAAACAATTTATTTATAAAATTCACATTTTAATCAAACATTTATATTGCAATGAATAATAAAGTGTTGATAAATATTTTCTATAGTAAAATTCATTAGCACTAACTATAAAGTTCACAATATTACGAAAAATTCTTGAATTAGTAAATGTGAAGCACTAATGGATCTACTTTCTAATATGAATATAGAGTTTGAGATCACATTTAACTAACAAAACTTAAATATCTCAACTTATAGCTGTGGTACTCTAAGAGGGTAAAATGAAACAGAGGTCAATCTAGTTGTCTACAATTAAGGAGGAGAAACAATGACAACAGTTTTGACCCATTTATTTATTAGAGGCTCATTGAAAATTGTTAATTTGATACACTTGTCGATGATTAGTGAAATAAAGTAGATTATAGGAAAATATACAATATAATAAGGGATTTAAATATTTTAATAATAAAAATAAATAGATCACAACTGTTGTCATTGTTTCTCTTCCTTAATTGTAGACAACAAGATTGACCTCTGTTTCATTTTACCCTCTGAGAGTACCACAGCTATAAGGCAATTTATCTTAAAATCATAAACTTTTCCCAAATTCGTTAAGCATTATTTATAAGACCAAACGAGTGAAATAATACTTTATAATACCTAAAAAATACCTCTTATTTAACTTATTTTAATATGAATCTAACTTATATTTATTTAAAACAGTAATCTTTATTACTATGAAAAACTTGATTTGTCTTAAACTTCCTATCCTTAGTGATTAGATATTAACGAATTTAAATATAGATTTTCATTACATAAAAAGTGGCATTTTTGAAGCTATCCTTTTATACTTTATAATATTGATTGAAAAATTTTTTCATTACCGTTACGACAGTTAATTTGGGTATTTGCTTCGGTAACGGTACGGTAATGAAGTAAAAAAATGTTTTTCTAGCGGTAATGAAAAGGTAACGAATATTTTGGTTTCATTAGCGATACGGTAACGGTAATTAACTTGAAATTAGGGCCACTATTTGTAGCAATAAAGGTTAGATAACTATTTAAGCGTCGAAGCATTCATATTCACATATATTATAACAAAACTATAAATTAATATAAATATATTTGAAATTTTAAGCTTAATCAATCACATTAGTGATGCATTAATGGTACGGTAATGTAGTAAATAATGTTTTTGCTTGCGGTAATAAAACTGTAACGAAAATATTTGGTTCGGTAACTGTAATAAGAATAGGAATTATTTCAATCACTACTTTATAATATAATCAAATGTGTTATCTTTTTGTTCTTTCAAAAAGAGTTCAATATTTTATTTTATTTTTTAGCATTTAATATAATTTAAAAGCCCTCCACAGCCTCCCATATTATCCCTTGGAAAAAATATTTTTGTAATAATTATATTCTTCTATAAAATAAAAGTGGATTCAAGCCAATCGTTTTAAGACTTTAGAAAATAATACTATAATAAGTTTCATTAGTCTGTTATGTTTTTTACATTGCAGTTAACACGTAATAATCACGTGACATAAATACATATACACTATCTCTTATCATGTAATGTATTATATGAATGTTATTCTTTTAAAGTAAACATAAAACACGTATTGCTAATAGTTATTAATAATTAAATATATGTGTTACAATAATAAACTTATAAAAAACTATCAGTTATTGATAATACGTTGACATAAACGTTCATATTTGACTAACATATTAATATAATTCATTGAATTAATCAAAATTTAGTCCATTTATCACATAATCTCAAATCAATCTCATTTGGAAATTATACTCATCTTATGTTTAATCATTTTATACGACAGAAGAAAATAGAAAAGTTTTTCAGTGCACTCTAGTGGCGAAAAAGCTTTCTAATTGAGAGTCGATTTATAGATATGCGTCGCGCAAAATCAAGGCTACATTAAATAATTTTTACTACATCGGAATGTGAATAAAAACCAAAGAAATATTTATTTAATACGATTCACACTTTACCACATTTATCACAAGGCTATCACATTAATGCTGTTATATTTTTATGATAAGGTTTAAGTAATAAAGTATGAATTAGCGTATATATAAATATCAATATGTTTCTGTTATAAGACAAAAGCTTTTTAAATCATTGTTAAATAAAATGATACTCATTTTACTATTATATTAATTAAAAATATATTTGGTCCAATATAATGCAAATTTTTTATAATAAATATTAAAAGCATAGAAAATGCTTAGGAAAATCAGAGCTTAATGAGACTTCTAAATAAAACGTCGATAGCGTAGTCATTATCAAATTCGTTATAAGACAATTTATATAAAAACACCATAAGACAAAAAAACATGATAAAAAAGTTTCAGCAATAGTGTATTTTTCGTTAATATAAAATATAATCTTAGTTTGTTTCCTTGTTTTGATGTACAAGGTATTAAATATTACTAAGAGTAACCTTGAATTTGTGCGTCTCATATCTCTAATTCAACGCTCAATTAGAGAATAAATTTGCCAATAGAGTGCATAACAGTTATAAATCCAATGTATTTATTAGAGATGAACTTTTTTAACGATTAAATTTTAACTTTTGCAGTTAACCGGTAAAAGTAAATGCTTTTAAGCATTTAGAGTTTAAAATGATAGAAAATTTAACCGTTAACTTTTTTAATTGTTAACAATAATATATTTACTATCTATTGAAATATCATTTAATATATCGATTTTAAATTATAATTTTTGCTATTAGATATAATTTTTAGCTCACTTTAACTAAAGGAGCTATTGGATTTGGGATGTCTGTCTGTCCGTCCGTCTTTGGACCGGTCTATATTTATTAAGGGATTTTTTCTCTATATTAATAAAGGGATTTTTTTAGAAAATAGACTCCTATCGACAAAAAAAGACTCCTATTTTCAAAAATTCATTGTTGGTTAAATTGTTAAAGCTAAAAAAATCTTTTAAAAATTCATTGTTGCAAAAAGTTTAGTATCGATTTAGTGAATAATAAATTAATATTCATATTTTAGAAAAATTATTGTTGAAAAAAATTATTAAAATCAAAACTTAAAAATATATGAAATCGTAAAAAAATTATTTAAAAAATTAATTGTTGGAAAAATTATCGTTAAAAATTTATAGAAAAAGTATAATTTGAAATTTTTTTTACTAAAATACTTAACTATAAATGGAACTTCTATAAACTGGAAAATTATTTGTGAGTAAATTAGTGGTTACAATTATTCTAAAATATGAATAATAATTTAGTATTCACTAAATCGATACGAGCGGTTTTTTCTTTGACTGATTTTGTGGTTACCGGTATATGGGACATGTTTGATACTTATGTATTCTTGTAGTCCATTATTGTTTGTATTTGTTTGGAAAAAATTGGGCAAATCGATACGAACGGTTTTTTTTCGTGACCGATATTGTGGTCAGCTGTAAATGGGACATGTTTGAAACTTATGGTATTTTATAGTCCATTATTGTATTGTCGTGTATGGAAAAAATTGTGCAAATCGATACGAGCGGTTTTTTCTGTGACAGATTTTGTAGTCACCGGTACATGGGACATTTTTGATACTTATGGTATTTTGTAGTCCATTATTGTTTGTATTTGTTTGGAAAAAATTGGGCAAATCGATACGAGAGGTTTTTTTCCGTGACCGATATAGTGGTAAGCTGTAAGTGGGACATGTTTGAAACTTATGTATTTTTGTAGTCCATTATTGTCCGTTGTGTATGGGAAAAATTGGGCAAATCGATACGAGCTGTTTTTTTCTGTGACCGATTTTGTGGTCACCGGTATATGGGACATGTTTGATACTTATGGTATGTTGTAGTCCACTATTGTATGGTTGAGTGTGAGAAAAATTGAACAAATCATTACGAGCGGTTTTTTTCTGTTACCGATTTTGTGGTCACCGGTATATGGGACATGTTTGATACTTATGGTATGTTGTAGTCCACTATTGTATGGTTGAG
>JAQGAW010004717.1:0-10544 GCA_034698025.1 Phthiracarus crinitus | reverse complement strand
TATTAATATAGAGAAAAAATCCCTTAATAAATATAGAGACCGGTCCACAGACGGACAGACGGACGGACAGACAGACAGACATCCCAAATCCAATAGCTCCTTTAGTTAAAGTGAGCTAAAAAATATCAGTAAATTATTCTTGAATATCGAATTCGCATAAAGGGAAAGAAAAACAAATCCAGTTTTGCAGAAAAAAATCATCTGATCCTGAGGTATAGTTTAGTTACCATTTAATATATTGTTATTTATGAACTATTATGTTACACTGAATATATGATAATAATTGAATGTTCATCTTATAAATTGATGATAGATTTATTTGCAAAGCAGTTATTAATTGGCTTTTAATATATGTGTTGCATGCGGTAGGAGCTTACGCTCGCGATCGGTAAAATAAATACCCTCCCCTCTCGCCCTCACGCTCGGGAAAAAGAAAAAAGCTAACTTTTTAGATACGCTAGAGGGTTGAGAGTATTTATGAGCAACCGTTAAAAGTTAATGTTTTTCTTAACTTTTATCTTTAACTCGGAAACTTTTTAACTTTAACTTTAACGGCGAGTTAACAGGTTAACTAATTTAACTTTTTTAAAATTAATTTGGAATTATAAAACAGGTTCTTTAAAAATATTCTCACTATTTACATTTTACTCAGTATTATCACTAAATTATTAAATTTTACTAATTTTCAAATTATTTTATTTAAAATATAATTCAAATTTAAAGATTTTATTTGAACAACGACGCCATTTCTTGTATTTTACATTATATTTTAGTAAGTTTTAATTAAAAGCTTATCTGAATTATATATTTATAGTTTAAAATATTTGTTTCAAGTAAAAATTAACGGTTAAATTTTGTAAATAGTTTAACCCTATAGGTTAAAAATATTTTAACTTTTAACTTAACTTCCTCAGTATTTTTTAACTTTTAACCTTTAACTTAACCGAGTTATTTTTTGGGGTTAAAATGCTAATCTCTATTTGAGAGAAAACTGAAAGTAATTTTAAATAGAGTCTTTGGTAAAAAAATATAAACCTGATTATTATAAAATTATTTTCATAATAATGAAAATAAAGAATCTTCACAATTTTTAAAAGATTTCTTTTAACTATAAGTTTACTTTTGTTTTTGAAGCCTACATATGGTGCCCTCGAACGGGCACATCACCCAACACTCAGTGCTCACACAATTAAAAATTCAAAGCACAGCACATGTGCTCAATTCCGACTGCCATCTGCACGAGCGTTGGGTGACTGGTTTTAGATACTTTGTGATTTTGTGATTTATTATTTGCGCTATGCTGTAAGATATGCGTGAATAGTAACTAATTTTCCGTGTTTTTTATTAAAAAAATTTAGTATGATTTTAGAATATATGATTATTGTAAGCAAATTACATTGCAATGAGTTAATCTATTTAACTTTTAGAATTTAATTTTACTTACATTTACCTCGCACTTATTTTCATTGTTAAATACATTATCCGGACAAACACATCGATAAGTGTTATTCTGTAATGGTATGCATAGATGTGAACATTTATACGTTTGACAAACATTCGTATAATTAGGTTGTGTTGAAGAGTGAAATAATTTAAAATAACTATTCAAATCTTTTAATTTTGTGACAGAATTGTTTATATTTCTGTCAATGGAATAAAATTTATCGTACTGTCCAAAAAATACCAAATCTTTATAAACAGCTATGCTTTCAATTCTATACGCGGGTGTATTCAAACTCTCAATTAATTTCCCCAAAAAATCAATTAAGTAAATCCTTCCACCGCAAGTAAAATATATAATGTTCGACAAAAAATCAATATAAATGGTCCAAATTTGATAACAAGTTTCATATAGTAATTTCGGGTCACTTCCATCTTGATTTGCTATCATAATCTTATCGCTTTGATTTATTGTCCAAAGAATAAACTTTTTGATTGGGTTTACAGCCAATGCGCTATAATAATAAGATACGTTTGCGTTAAATTTATACCGCAATTTATTATCATTTACACCAATAATGTGTATGTCTTGATCGACAGTAAAATAGAGTAAATGATGGATCCAGTCATATGTTACTGCATGAGAGTTGGATGCGTCGAAATAAATATCATTGTTTAAGCTATAAATTTGTTTAAACTGATCGTCAAATTTAAATATTTCGATACCAGTATAAGTTAATTGAAATATAAGGCTATCTTCAATACTTAGTACAACGTTTTTATATCGATCTTTGCTATCAGAAATTTCTAGTGAGTTTATAGTTTGAATATAACTTTGATTACCATTAAGTATTAGCTTAATGATCTCTAATCGCGTAAATTCAATTGAACTGTAATCAATAAAAATGAATATTAGGCTTTCACTGTAAACGTAGTTAATTGATACGATAAATACAAGAAGTTTTTTCAAATCATTAATAATCATTTTATTAATAATTTTGAAACATAAAACATCATAAAATATGTTATTTAATTTAGATCGAAGTTATTGCTTTAAAAAATTATATTTTATGTGATCTACTTATAAGTTTATCATTTTATGTTTAATTTCATTTTTTCGAAACACTCATTAGATTTTTGATGATTAATATAAAATCTTTTTATGTGAATTAATAATACATCCGTCATGTAATATATTATAATTTAGGGTTGAAAATTTCGGTAATAAATTTTTAAAATGTGTAGGTTTTTGTTTAAAATTTTTGGTAAAAATTTTTTTAAGTTCAAGTCAAAGTTTTTATTATTAACATAAAATTTATAATATTAATCAATTTTATGTTAGTATTAATAATAGTAAATTATTTAAAATTTTAATTTTAAAAAATGAAATACTTTTTATTTTAAACCGAAAATAGGTTCCTAACTTTAAGTATATTTTTTATATACAATGTGTTACTAATATCCAGGAAACTGAAATAATGTCGTAACTAAAAGTGATTAACTCAATAACTTAAGCATTCATTATATTTAAAGCTATATTGTAACATATAATGCAAAATATGCGTATTCCTTTAACAGACGACGAAACTGATTACTAATATATTCGTTATGCTAATATAGTTAATACTGATAAAAAATGTTATCAAAAAAATAAATAATAGTGAATTGAAAAATAATATATTAGTTGCAAAATAAATATTATATCAAATCAAATAAAAAAATCAAACTTTTTTAAAAATAATTTAATTTAAAGGTAGAGAGTGTCCAAGTGTCCAATTGCTAAAGTTTTCAGGCCAAGGCCCGCCTTAGACCCGAAAGTTTAATGATAGGCACGGCCCGAGCCCGATTGAGTTGACAAATTGAAAGCCCGACACGGCCCGGCCCATTAAAAAATGTCGGGAGTCCGCGTGTGTCCGAAAAATATTTTATATAATAATTTATTTTATGCGCTTCAATTAATTTAAATATCCTAATTTACGTCATTATCACATTTTAGAAGAGTAAGTTATATTTAGACAGATAAGCTAATCTATAAGTTTATTTAATAGTCTATATATAGATGATATAATTTTTTTAAATTTATAAACTAAAGCCCGGCCGCGCACTAAATTTTTAGTGTTTAGCCCTAACCCACTCCACCGACAAAATGTGTCGGGGTATGCGGGTGCCCGATAAATGGGGGGCCGTTAGGAAGTCCAGTAGAGAGCGAAACAATAAAATTTATCTAAATATAAATTACAGTCATATATGATTACCGTTTCGATATTGTTTTATAATAAAAACTTATCTGTGTTTATTCATTAAGAAATATTGATAAATAATATCTGACTTCAATTTATTTGCGATAATAAATTATTGTAGAAATTATTTTAAAAATTAAATTTCATAACTTAAAATCTATTCTTTATAAAGTAAATTTTTTAAATGAATAACATTCGCAAATAAATTAAACTTCGAAAATAAAGTTATTTTAGATTATAATTATAGGGATTGTTTATAATTAAAACAATTTTAAATTCTTTAGATCTACAATTATTAATATTAATTAATAGGAAAGAAGATAATAATAATAATAATAATATGAAATATAATGGTGTAAAACTTAAATCATTATAATGACGTTAATTGAGTGCCATTACTACAGAATGCGTTAAGTACACGACTTTGATATCTGCACAGTTTAGAGGATTGTTTTCTATTTGAATTCTATTATTTTTATTTGCAATTAGAAATCTTGAAACGTTTTTTCCTCAATATATTTGATTTGATTATTGTCTAGATATATAGAAATTTATTAATAAGTTAAATGTGATTTTGAATAATTATTAGAAATAAAACAAGATCGATACGGTCATAATATCTGACTTTGCATTTAAAACTTTAATATGTAAACTATTTTTTACGGTTATACGGTTATCGATTGGCAGATTCCACAAATTTACTATTATACGGGTACTGAGTGGCAGATGCCACGAATTTACTATTATAAAATTATCGAGTGGCAGATGCCACAATATTCACTATAATACGGTTATCGACTTTAAAATTCTAAAGATCCACTTTTAATATGTTATAGAGTGGCAGATGCCATAAATTCACTTTTATACGGTTTTTAAGTAGCAGATGCCACAAAATATGAGTTTTATACGATATTACAGCTAATATGCAGAAGGTGCCACAAATTAACTATTTTACGGTAATATAGTAATATATACGATATTACCGCCAAAATAATTGCAGATGCCGATAATTATCTATTATACGGTTATCAAGTGGCAGACACCACAAATTAGATGTTCTATTCTATATTACATCCAAAAAATGGCATTTATTACAAATAATTAATTTGAGGAAAGCTTTTAAATGAAATAATGTTGTGGTCGTTCTATCGGCTTTACGCCAATAGCCACAGGGGTTTACGGGAATCTTCAGAAACGCTGACAGTTAATCGTTTGACCGAAATATAGAATGAACGACAGATGAAAACGCAAAATAATTATGAGTAAACGATTTGTGATCAAAGCTGATACGATAACCAATGTGTGATCAATAGTAAATACGATTACCAATGCTTGTATAAACGACGAATGAGTGATTGAATGAAAGAAAACCAAAAGTGATGATCGATAAACAAAAATGAATGATATGAACAAAATTAAATTAAATAACTAATGATCGAAATTAAGGCTTTTTTCGCTACGAAACAATTCTAATTGAATTGAAAACAAAAAGGATTGATCTATGAATCAATAAATAAACAAATTGTAAATTAAAGAAATAGTAAATCAAATTAAACAAAATTAGGCTTAATTGCCAATAAAGAAATTAAAAAATTAAACAATGAAAAAGGTTGCAAAATATAATTATTTTAATGATCAAAAAATGCGACTTATCTAAAGCGCAGACAAAACATGAGTGATTTGTTTTAATAAAAGTTACATTAGAGGTCAAAAACAGAGCTTATTAAATGTTAAGTTATGCTCAAATCCAAAAACGATATTAAATAAGCTAGTAATAGGCTTTTGGGGCAATGGTTAGCGTTAAATGATGACATGGCGTGCTTCAATAATTACAATCAATTAAAACAATAGAAAATTTTATTTAGTTTTGTAGTATAAATATTCATACATATCTTTGAATTTGAATGTTATTATGTAATAATAAACCAAAGTGCCTTATGATATGAGAAATAAGAGTCTTATTAAAATATTTGTGTGTCATTGTCGCGAAGGAATACCAAATCTATACATGTATTTCCATTTGTTGAAATGTCATTAGATTTACAATTAAAACCTTTTGATCGTAAATTAGTGATTAAATGTTGACCAGAATTCTTACGAATATCAAAATTGAATTCACCAATCAGTATAACTTTTTTATTGTCAGTTTTATCCAAACATATCAATATGTTAGTGATGAGTGTATTTAAGTTACATTGAGGTGATGAATATATTAGTAAAATTGCTATTTGTTTTACTTCGATTGAGATGAATTCGAAATGTCCTGATTTGTTTGTTACTGAAAATTCAAATAAATAATTTCCATGAGATTTTCTAAATGTGATGCTTCTGAAGATTTATTAGCATTTAAAGAGTTGATACCATGTAATACTTTAAAGTTTGGAAATACAAAACGATCAAACATCGATGACCAACATTCAACATATAATATCAAATCTGCTCCCATGTAGTTTAGATCGAGTAAAATGTCTTAGTAATGTTTCGATAATGATTGTACATTGTAATAAATAACTTTAATACCAGAGTATTCATATGTAGATAGAAACGGGTAACTAAACGATAGTGTTGCGGTTGTACTTATTCATGTTAATTCAGATTCATCTAACAGCACAGTAGGTGTTTCAGGAGGTTGTTCGAATATTCCTTCAATAAATAATCAACTAGAAGACCGATCTAGACATAATGCAACATAAACTTCAGATCTTAACATTCTTTTAGTTAATTTTACAACCACGCTATCATAACTCTGTCCCTGTGATTTGTATATAGTGATAGCTTCTGCTGGAACTAATGGAAACTGTGTGCACCTAACTCTAACGTTTTGATTCCGCATCGGTGCTATTTCTCTAGATATCATTTCAATTGGTGTCCAATTATCGCTATTGTTATTTCTTTTTATCAAATTATAAAATTTACTACGAGTTGAATTCCCAACATTTTCATCGAAGAATTGTATCCAAATTCGTAAGGGTTTATCATAAATGCTGTTAATTTTTGTAATAATACCATTTGCACCGTTTACCAATCCGTCTTCATCATCTACGTTAACGGTTATCATATAAATCGAGTTTTATTTCAAAACTATAGTTGATGGTAATCCTAGTGTTTTTGTGCTATGAAGATTTTTTACTGTAGATAGAGCATATTTCTTAACATCTATTGATACATCCACAACAGCCGTGTCTTCAGCATAACTTAAATATTCCTTGTTATTATTTTTGGATAATGCGATACGATTATAACTATCCATCTCATCATTAGTTTTAAATAAACGAATTGTTCCTTCAGGAATTGGGCAATTAATTTTATTGATTTCTCGTGTTTTTAATAAATAAATGTCGTCTGTTGTACATCTACCAACTGCTAAGTTATTTAATACGTTCGCAAATTTTTTATCTTCTTTATGTCGCATTATTTCCGTAAGTTAGAAAGCCTTAAAATCATTCCAGAGTGTTTTCAAATAAGGAATCATATTTACTACTGCTTGTTTGAAAAACGAATTTATCATGTACTGGTCTTAATTGATGAAATCACCGAAATAAATTACAGATTTACCACCAAAACGTTCAGTAGAATGAAATAATTCTTTTAACCGGAAATCTATTTGTTTAATCATATTAACACTTACCATTGATATTTCATCAATTATAATAAATTGAAAATCTTCTAAGATATAATGTAGGGTGTTTCGTAAGTCGGCATTTAATGATTTGACAACTGTTTTGCATTGGTTTACAGGAAGTCAAAAAGTTGTATTCAATGTCATACCTCCAATGTTAAACGCAGCTTTTCCTGTTGTAGCACAAAGAAAAACTTTAATTGAATCGTGTCTAACACCAGGTTGTGAGTTATAAATTCGCAGTAGAGATTGGTTGATAGTACTTATCAATTTCGATTTCTCAACGCCAGCGCCTCCAAATACAACATTCAAAATTTGTTCAGTAGATGTTTTACAACGGTATATTAAATCCATACAGTATTCCCTTTGCTTTATATTAAGAGATCGCATTAACATAAAATAATTTTCATCAGTAATACATTTTGGTGTTAAAAAGCGTTCAAGTGTCGTTTTAAGTAAAGCGTTACTAATGTCTTCACTCAAACAATATGTTGAATTATTTTCAATTAAATAGACCGAAAATTCATTAAATGTGTCATGCACGTCGTCTTCGATTCCATCATTAAATTCAATTTCTTAATATTAGTCTTCAAAATTTTTAACATCAACTTTTTCATGAATATATTTAACAGCGTTATTGTTTATTATATCAATATTTTCCAAATATTTTTTCTTTATAACAACGTTGAGTAAATCATTATTTTCGTTAATCCATGGTAAGAACAACATACATTGATCGCGATAGTAATTTATTTCATCTGTTTTGATATCATAACGTCTATACCTGATAACCTTTGGTTTTCTACGTTTCTCTAAAAATCCTGCTTTATTTTTTAATGAATACAATGCTCCTTGTTGATCGATTGTTTCTTCTAGATCTTCATTTGTATTAATATTATCTTTTACTTTTACTGTTGTTTTCTTATGTCTGTTATATTCTGCCAAAAATTCGGATAAACAGGGTTGACTTAAAATTTCGGGTCTTAGTGAATAATATTCTAAAGAATTTGTTTGATAAACCTCTGTTGTTTCATTGTCGAGGCATCTAAGCTGTAGTTCTTATTTAACTAAAGTGTATCGTTGTTTTTGTTCGCCAGAGTTTATGAAAACATTAGCACCACTTCATCTTGACATGTCCATTGATAGTAACTGATATACTGCTTCCTGTGCACTTACTTCTGTTGCGTTCAGATAACGGTCCCCTATAATCTTTAGACGATCGCGAATGCTATGATTACCTGATTTTACCTCTTCTACGTCGTCTTTTAATAACTTTGACATACTTCTTTCGGGTTTATTTAAATACTTTATTATGTATTGAACACAGCTATAAGGATCCAAGAAAAAATTGTATGTCCATATTGGCTCTATATAACTTAAGGATTGTTTTATTATAGTTGTTAATCTTAATATCTTTCATTCCTCTTCTAATGAATACATTTGGATGTTTAATTTGTGAGCGCAAAATCTGTATGTATTCGGATAAAAATAATTTATGATATTCTAAAAACTATTGAAATGTTTCAAAATTTTCACTTTTCTTTAAACTTGATTTTAAATTGTCATATTGTATATTATATTGTTGTTTATTTTCTATGTGTTCTATTGGTTCTAGAATCATCGTATATTGGATAGGAAGTTGCGGAAAATTAAACCTGCAAACTGTTTCATTACCTTTAAACTTTTTGCATGAAAATGAGTGAGGATGTGTTTGTAGTGGCTAAGTGATTCAATGTCGCTATTTTTTTTAACTGTAATATATTTGTCAATAAAATCGATGCAATCTTTATTGTTATAATCATTAAGATACAACGGAGTTTTTTCATCCATAATAAACAGTGAACATGTGGACTTCCACGATATTGAAATTCAACTCGAATGTAAGAGTCGGTAATTGGATAATTGCTAAACGTTCCTTTCGAATGTTCGAGAACTCGAAAAAGTTCTTTAATGCGTTTATCAAAGTATCATGCGCACGAAACTGGATCTCTGCCAATTAAATCGCATTTTTGTTGATATTACATTGATTCAGATTCCTTTTCATTGATGTAGATATTTCGTACGGTTATCATTAAAATAACAATTAATTCGGACCATTTAGTTTCAGCAGCGGAAAATGTTACGAATAAAGTAGGAAAACCAAGTTGTCGAATCATCGCTAAAACTTCACGCTTTCGTTCTTCCCAATAAACAGGTGATGATCGATCTACTTTAAGTAATTTATATCCATCGTCTACTTTTCAAAGACTATCAATAAATTCTGTGTTTAACAATTGACCAGCTGTAATATTTTGGTTACGACGAGTTTTTCGAAGATGTAAATTCAATTGATCGGTTAACATTTGGATTTGTCGTTTCTTATACATAAAAAAGATTTTATCTGTATTACAGCTGCGTCTGTCTTCATGTCGTAACTACCATTTACAAATATCGACATATGTTGCGCTTGAATATTTTCGCTCGTTACCACAATATATAGTTGGAAACGATAGTTCTTTGACAAATTTATCTTTAAATAACGATTGTGGATGGTTACCCTCTCCGGGTGCAAAAATAATATCTCTGAGTTTACTATTCATTTTTTATACTAATAATATATTAATATTTGAAATGTTGAATATATATCAGATGCTTATTAGATTCTTTGGCATCTTAATAATTTTTTGGAGCATTAATGAACTTTTAAAGCTCAATGAAGCCCATTGGTCTCATGTTTGAGCTTATAACTCAAATTTAAATAGACTGAGCTTCAGATTTAAACAAAATATATAATTTCAGTTTGAATTGAGCTTAAGCTAGCTTCAAGCTCTCTTATCTGAGATTGAGCTTTTTCTCTTTAATTAATGAAATAATTAAACATCATATTGGAATAATATTTTAAACAATTGATATAATTGATATATAATTGATATATAATTGATATAAAATTGATATAACATTGAAAATGTGATTAAATGTAGATTTAAGCAAAATATTTTAAATCACTTCATGTAATTTCAATTAATTGGTTTATCGGACATTAAATCTTGCTTTCAATCCAGACTTATATCTAGCGATTCATTTGTCATATCATGGCTTATGCAAGATATTGTTACGTTACTATTTATCTCTTGTAACATTTCAGACAATTCATTCATATCAGTGAAAACATCTTTGTCTTCGATGTGCTCATGAAGTGATTCGTTAAGCATTTCTTCAATAATAAACGATTCATTTTCATTCAATGAACATTGAATTACTTCATG